>JBBPBX010018398.1:34688-45654 GCA_038048925.1 Garcialebias charrua | reverse complement strand
CTCCTCCTCTGTCGAGCAGATGAGCGGCTGGCCTCTCGCTCTCCTTCCATCGTTTTTTCTCGATTCCATCGTTGAGCTGCTGCTCCCTCATGCTCGTTGGGATCCAGCTAACGGCACCAGCCATCCCACCATTTCCTTCTTCATCCGTCCCTTCCTGCCTCCCTCCATCTCGTCTCACATTCTCATTTTCGTGCTCCTTCCCCTCCCCCCGTCGCTAATCAGTCCGTGTCTTTTCCAGCAACACGAGGGGTTTGTAAAGAAACGCAGGAGGCTGCAGAGGCTGGCACCTATTGTGATCCACTTCCTCTCTGTGTGTGTGTGTGTGTGTGTGTGTGTACTTGACCCTTCACCACAAAAGACTTAGGACATGAAGAGGTTTCTGTGTGTGTGTTTGCTTGTGGGTGAATAAGTTGGGGCGATGAACCAGGCCCCTCAACACAATGCCAAGGTTAGCCCCCACAGTAGCCACTTCCCCCTGGATCAGAGCTGCCTTTCTCCCCCCGTCACAAAGAGCACTCTGTGGGCTCGGCCTGCCCGAGGCTGCCATTCAGACGTTCAGAGAGAAGAAGAAGAAGAAGGGAGGGAGGGAGGAAAACAGAATACGATGCACAGACAGGATGGAAGGGCAAGGCTGTGGGGCTTCGCGTGGATTCAGTGCCACCGTTCTGCACAGACCCGATCAATCTGCGCAGAAGAACCAGACTGTTTGTTTGTTTGTTGCTGCGTTCATGAAGGCCACCGGCTGTCTGCGAGGTCAAAGGTCAAGGGGCGCGATGGCTGCTGTCCAGACTAGTCTTGCGCTGCTTTCCTGTGCTATCTTGAACCAGCAGAGGTTGCAGAAGAGATTGTCCATTGCTGGTTTGAATCTGTTTTCCATGAAGAACATATCCAAAACTATTCAAACATATTCAAAGCATCGGTATTTCTCTGCAAATCATGTGCTGTTCGAAGCGAACGTAGCAGATCAGGCGTTGTTCAGAGAGGCCCTTTGCTTGTGGTTTGACCGTGGTCAGTCCAACCTGACTCGCAGGCTGTTGCTGTAGGAGCAACATATAACGCATCAGTGGAAAACGTTGTTCTATAAGTTTTGTGGTATGTTTATTATCCTTACCCACGCCCCACCGCTCCAAGAAATAAAATAAATCAGTCCCTGTAAGCACATTTATTGTCATATTGGTGTGGTTTTCATGTTAAAATGTAATCCTTATTGATTTTAATGACACTTTCGCAAATTAGGTATTGGGTTGAGATTTACAGCTGATTTACTTTTTGAATAACCACAAATACGTATGCCCTGATGCATGCTCAATAATCCAGGTAGAAACATCTAAAAAAAAAGAAGCTAAGTCTGGTCCTCTGGACATTCAAAAGACAAAACAAAACAAAAAAGTAGAAACGTTTCGTCTACGTTTCTAAGTCTTTCGGATGAAAGACGAAACGTTTTGTTTTGTTTTTTGAATGTCCAGAGGACGAGACTTAGCTTTTTTTCGACAAATACGTATGGCTAAAACCTTAGTCTGTTTAACAGATACAGAGCTAAAATCTGGTGTGGTAGTAGCTGAGAGTGAATTAGAGAGCACCAACAGATCACCTGAGGTATTACAAAATGAAATTTATATTTAAAGTTTGACCAAAAAGCTACAACTCCATCATTTTTTAACATAAGATAATCTTAGTCTAAAACTAAAACTCTGGTTTGTAAGGCGGTGGATGAAATGCATTTTTTAAAGAGATACTAGGTCTTTAATTTGGCCCTTTTTCCATTCCTAGCGAGTATGGAAGATTATCACTCTCCATACAAAGCAAACAGAGAAATCCAACTGAGGGACACAGTTTTGCAGTAGAGGTTGTTATTTCTATTTACTGCAGTTTTTATACTTGTGCTGAAAACAAACCTTTTTTTTTGTCATGGTAGTGATTTGAAAGGCTGTAATTTTAGTCTAAACAATCAAAGATCAAACGGAATGTCCTGGCTGTCAGACACACGTTGTGTGTGTAATTTAGGACCTAAACACAGACTGAGCTTTGGGAGACGATGGCTGAAAAGCGCTGCGGTGGCAGGGAATCCAGAAAACTTAACCTGACCCCCACCCCAAAAAACTAGGGATACACGATATTATCAGCATGGTATCGGCCGAAATTAGCGATAAAGGTAAATATTGGACATTGGCCATTCCATCAAAATAACTCAACGTTATAAAAGGCACTTTTAAAATTATTTATATAGTGTTACATCATTTTCAGCCCACTTTTGGCATCTGCATTTGGTAGCAGGCCAAATTGACAAAGACCATGTAGAATAATGTAGTATTTTAATTCCACAGCAGAGAAAGCTGTGTAGTCTCTGTAAGTAGGTCTAGGGGGGAAAAAAAGAACATCGGTATCGGTTATCGGTCAAATAAGTTTTAACGTATCTGTAGCAGGCCCAAGACTCTGGAACGAGTTACCGCTGCTCATCAAACAGGCCCCCTCCCTCTCGGTTTTCAAATCCCGGTTAAAAACTCACTACTACTCCATTGCTTTCAATGCCAGCTGATTTGTATTGGATCGTTTGATTTATGATCTGCAATGTTTTTATGTTTTTCGTGTTGTACTTCATTGTCTGTGTTGCCTGTTGCGTGTTTGTTTGTCCAGCACTTTGGTGTGGACTTGTTCCTGTTTAAAGTGCTTTATAAATAAAATGGTATGGTATGGTATGGTATGGTATCGGATATCGGCCAAACATCTAATATCGTGCATCCCTAAAATAAACACAATTTAGGACTAAATGCACACAACAAAAACAAAGATATGGTCAAAGACAAGAGTTATGGAATAACTAAGATCAAAACTAAACTGAGCCAGTGATGCAAATGGAATTAGAAAGTGGGGTCAGGTGTGTGACGACCACGCAAAGCAAAGTTAAGGAAGCAAAAAAACCCAAAAAACGATCAGATCAGCGCAGGGACCAGATTCTCTGAGCGAGTTGGTCAGATCGTACCATCATCTTTATTCTTGACTCGTGACACATCAGACCCAGTTTCACTCCGCTCAGCCTCTCACCTTGGATGTTTTCATAGTCCTCACTCTCTTCTGCTCACTTTACATCTGGCCCACACACACACAGGCCCCATGAATACACACAGTAATCCCCTCTCTCACGCTTCCTGTGTCTCCTTGTCAGGTTGAGTCCATCGTTCAGGGACGGGAGCGGGGAGCAGCTGAGAACAGCCACTTGCAGCAGGACAGGCGAACGCCGCCAGTCCCCTCCCCTCATCCTCTGGCTCAGTCCTTTGGCCACACTCCCGGCAGTATCATGCAGGACCCCCGCATACAGAGCATAAGGTGAGCGTGGCTGGACTGATCAAATGTTTCATGCAGCACTTCTTTGAAACTGAAGGGGTTCTGAGTTTGCCTGTTGTGCAGTTTGCCTGCGCAGATGCACTCTGTGGTTCCCTCGAGCGGCGTTCCAGAGGAATACCTGAGGGTGCTGCGGCCTTTCGCCACCTCAGATGATCTCCGACTCACCTCGCTGCCCCTGAGCCTCGACCCCGCCATGGCTGCTCATGCTGCTGCTGTCTACTATCACCCTGCCTACCTGCACCACCCTCTGTCCTTACCAAGGTAACAGCATTAGTCTTTGCTGAAGGGTCTTTGACAAACTGCTCAGTTCAGTTCAGGTTAGATATCTTGCACCTGCTCACAACAAAAGTGTACAATGAGGACTCACAGTGCTAAGGTTAACAATAAAAATGGAAATGATTCTATTAAAAGTTTTGCAGTGTTTTCTTTAGTTACATCTGCAGGAACATCAACATTTGAACGGTTGTGATCCTCCGAGCTTCAAGCAGCACTGCCTTATAAACAAATAGCATTTTGTGGGGAAAATTACTGCAAATGCTCAAAACCACAAAGCAAATAAACCCCAAATGCAAGGAAAACAAATATCATCCAGATATTAAGCAGATTTTTACAATTGTGTGTTAATTTTATTAAGGCCAAGCTGAAAGAGGACCTGTCCTTTGGGTCTAAAAGCTAAACATTTCTAACTTACTTTGAAATTTTCAAAAGCTGTGTCTCGTTAAAATAATAATAATAATAATAATAATGAATTTAATTTATAACGCACTTTTCATTAATAAAAATCTTGAAGTGCTACAAAGCGCAACAAAAGCAAATATCAAATAAAACAGGTGATAAAATCAAGTAAAATCAATAATAATAAATTGTCACATGTGTATGAACTTCCATTCCCCAACAATAAAAGTCCACATTCGAAACGTGAGGAGGTATTAGTTCTGCGTGAGTAACTTGGTTTTCTGTTGTCTGTCAGCAGGATGGATGAGTCCTTGTGTCTCTCAGCGCTGAGGTCGCAGTTCTACTCTGTTCCTGCAGGGGGCACCTTCCCTCCTCTTCACCCCTCTGCCCTGCAGTTACACCTTTCTGGAGGGCGCTACCCCGGAGAAATGAGCCACACAGCTTTTACTGACAGGTAACGCACTTCCTTCCTTCCTCGCCATCTTTAAAGCTTCGTAATCTCTCTGCAGGGGTGAGCACATGCTGCTGAGTGTGTGGGATATTTTTAGCACACACCCCACAGTGCCTTCTATGCACTTATCACACACACACACACACTGTACTCCCTAACAAATGCATATGCAAACGATGCATAAAGTCTCTGACACACACAGCAGCGTTCTCTCCCACCTCTGTGCCGTTTCCTCTCAGCACTTTGAGTTCCTTTTCCAGTTTGACGAAACACATTGTTTCCCCGCGGCCTGACGCACAGAGGGAACGTTTGTGTTTGAAATGGATGTATTTATCATCTGCTTCTGTAATAACTCCTGCGCATCTCCAACGTTTGTTTGTGTTATTGATTGCTGCTGAGTGTGTGTGTGTGTGTTTCTTTTCGTCATACTCCTGTGGATACCTATTAAGTGTTCATCTGCTCCTGCTCAGTCATGCTGCGTCTGGATTATTTTCCTTGTGGTAAATGGAAAGTGTGTGTCCTCACCAGTGTGTGCTTCTGCTTGTGTTCATCTATGTTTTATCAGAAATGTCTGCGTGAGATCCACCAGTGTGTGGTTAATGTCCGCCTCATGTTGGGTGTTGCATCTCTCACTTTTTTCCTCCTTGTGTTTGTGTGTGTGTGTGTGTGCATACTTGTCAACCTCCTTCGCAGGCTACAGATGGAGAATGAGCTCCGCCAGCGTGAAAGAGAGCAGGAGCGTGAACGAGAGAAGGAGCGGGAGCGCGAGGCCGGGCTGGAGCGAGAGCGGGAGGAGGAGCGAGAGAGGGAGCTGGACAGACAGAAGGAGAGACAGAGGGACAGACAGCAGCAGATGGTCAGAGCGGCAGAGGGTCACTACCTGGCTGAGCTTCAGGCTCGGAGGGCAGCGCCGGAGGACAGGGCCAGACCGGGAGAGAGGCTCACCCCCAACAGGCTAGGTACACCCCACCCCCACACACAAGTTTGCATTTCTATTCCTGTTAGGACCGTGTATGGACTTCCATTCCCCAAACTAACCCCTAACCCAAGAATGGCATTCTGCCTTATTAGGACCAGTCCTTGGTCCTCAAAGGACAACTGGTCCTGGCTATGTAGTCAAAGTCAAAGTCAACTTTATTGTCAGATCTGCAATATGTACTGTACAGGACATACACAGGACCGAAATTGCGTTTCTCTCAGTCCCTCGGTGCAACAGTAAACATCTAAACATTGAAACACTGAAACATATAATAATAGACATAAGCATAAAATAGTAAAACTAACACTGTCCTGAGTTTTTTTTTTTTTTTGCATAGCGGTGCAAGAGCATGAAAATCCACACCAACTCTAAAACTAAAACATTAAACATTTAATGAACATAATACTGTCCTGAGTTTTTGCATACTAGCACAAAAAAAAGAGTATAAAAAGTATAACTAAAATAAACTAAAGGTTTCTAGCATTGACATTTGCAAAGTGGCAAAGCAGCGTATGAGTCAATGTACACAGTATATGTATGAGGTAGTAGTTGATGTTGTTATAGAGGCAAAAAGTGGCATATGCAGTAAGGCACATTGGGCATCCCTAAATAAGACCGTTCAGAGCACACTGTATATGTACCAGCAGTGGTGTAGATATTAGAGTAGTGTAAATAAATGTAAACAGTAGTAATTACATGTAAGCAGTAGTAATAAAAGTAAACAGTATTAATAAATGTAAACAGAGAATGTAAACAGTATTATGATTATAGGCAGTGATGTAATACAGACATTAGTGCAAGTATGAGAAGTAGTGCAAACTGTATGAGCACATGACCGAGAGTTTAGTGAAAAACTTTGTGTTGAGTGATAATGTGTGAGAAAGTTTTAGTGTTAAGGCAGTTCAAATGGGAGGGGGGGCAGAGCAGGCAGAGTGTTTAGCATTCTGACTGCCTGATGAACAGAGCTGTCTCTCAGTCTGCTGGTTCGAGCCTGGAGACTCCTCAGTCTCCTCCCTGATGGCAGTAGTCTGAAGCAGCTGTGTAGTGGGTGTGTGGGATCACCTGCCATGCAGAGGGCTTTCCGAGTGAGGCGTTTGCTGTGTAAGTCCTGCAGTGAGGGCAAGGAGGTGCCCACGATCTTCTCAGCTGCTCTCACAATGCGCTGGAGGCTCTTGTGGCAGGATGCAGTACATGCACCAAACCATGCACCATGTAGGTGCTTATACCTAAGAAAGATTACAAAAACAAAGTACACACACACACACACACAGGTTTGTTTTTCTATCTTTGTGGGGCCATTGCATTGACTTCCATTCATTTTTCATTCATTTCTATAGCCTAACCCTGACCTTTACCCTAAACCTAACCATTACCAATGCATACTTTACCCTAAACTTAACACATCCTCAATTCACACCTTGGTACTAAACCTAACCCCTAACCCACCAACGGGACTTCTTCTTATGGGACCCGGGCTTTGGGCCCTATAGGAAGCAGTTGGTTCTCATAATTTGGTATAACTCAGAAAAATGGGCCTCACAAAGTAACATAAACAAGGACACGCACACACACACACAGGTTTGTTTTGCTATCTTTATGGGGCCATTGCATTGACTTCCATTCATTGTTCATTCGTTTCTATAGCCTAACCCTGACCTTTACCCTAAACCTAACCATTACCAATACATACTTTACCCTAAACTTAACACATCCTCAATTTACACCTTGGTACTAAACCTAACCCCTAACCCACCAACGGGACTTCTTCTTATGGGACCCGGGCTTTGGGCCCTATAAGGAGCAGTTGGTCTTCACAATCAGAGTCAGAGTCAGAGAGTCTTTATTGTCATTTGCACCGCATGTGGTACATGTGATGAAAACGAGATTATGTACACAGGGTCCCAGTTACATCCAACAACAAATGCAAGAGAAAAACAGTAATAACATCTAGGATTAACTAAGAAAAACATCAACTAGTAATACACTAAGCCCTAATGTAGTAGAAAAACATCATTATAAACAGCAGCACGAACATGAGTCTGTATGAGCAGATGGTCACAGATGAACACAGCAACAAGAAAACAGATCAGCATCAGCATGATGTGATATTTTGCAGTGTTTATTCTTATTATTTATTTATTCATGAGTCTAACAGCCTCAGGGTAGAAGCTGTTCCTCAGTCTAGTGGTTCTACATTTGATGCTCCTCAACCTCCGTCCTGAGGGGAGTGGGGCAAAGAGTGAGTGTGCTGGGTGAGTGAGGTCTTTCATGATGCAGGTGGCTCTTTTCCTGCATCTGGAGGTGTAAATGTCTGTGATGGTGGGGAGACTGACTCCAACAACTTCTGTGCAGCCTTCACCACTCTCTGTAGAGCTTTCCTCTCTGCAACTGTGCAGCCTCCATGCCACACGTTGATGCTGGAGCACAGGACGCTCTCCACTGCACACCTGTAGAACGAGGTGAGAACTGGGCTGCTCAGACCAGCACGTCTCAGCCGTCTGAGGAAGTAGAGTCTCTGATGACCTTTCTTGATCAGGCTGGTGGTGTTGTTGCTCCAGCTGAGGTTATCATTCATGTGTACACCCAAGTATTTGTAGCTGGAGACCACTTCCACTGCAGACCCACCTATGTTCAGTGGGGCATGGGTGTGTTTGTTCCTTCTGAAGTCCACAATCATCTCCTTTGTCTTCTTCACATTCATGTGAAGATTATTCTCTTTGCACCAGCTCTCCAGATGTTCCACCTCCTGTCTGTAGCTGGACTCATCATTGTTTGTGATGCATCCCACCACCGCTGTATCATCTGCAAACTTAACAATATGACAGCCTGGATGTGTGGCTGTACAATCATATGTGAGCAGAGTGAACAGGAGAGGGCTCAACACACATCCTTGGGGAGAGCCAGTGCTGAGGGTTATGGTGGAGGAGGAGAAGTTGTGGATCTTCACGGACTGTGGTCTGTTTGTTAAGAAGTCTAGTACCCAGTTACAAACGGGAGGGGCTTAATAATAATAATAATGATGAATTCAATTTATAACGTGCTTTTCATTAGTGAAAATCTCAAAGCGCTACACACATTGAATGCTACACACATTCATACACCGGTAGCGGCAGACTACCATGCAAGGTGCTTTCCAGTCCTACCGGCTTAGTCCAAGTGTGGATAGTTTGTCTATCAGAGTTTGGGGGATCATGGTGTTGAAGGCAGATGTGAAGTCCACAAAGAGCAGACGCACGTATGAGTCCTTCTGATCCAGGTGGGTGAGAGCAGTGTGGACCACAGAGGAGATGGCGTCCTCTGTTGATCGGTTCTCCCGGTATGCATATTGATGAGGGTCCTCGTTGATGTTGACGGTTGTCTTGATGTGGGACATGACCAGTTTCTCAAAACATTTAGCGACTATCGGGGTGAGGGCCACCGGTCTATAGTCATTCAGACCAGTCACTGTGGAGCTCTTTGGAACTGGGATGATGGTGGCGGTCTTCAGGCAGGTGGGAACTGACTCCAGTGAAAGTGAGGTGGTGAAGATGTCAGCCAGCACCTCACAGAGCTGGTCCGCACATTCCTTCAGAACTTTCCCTGGGATGTTGTCTGGTCCGGTTGCTTTATGAGGGTTGATCCTTCTGAGACTGCCTCTCACTTCTGCTGCGGTCACTCTGAGATGCTCTTCATCTGGTGATGAGGTGAGTCTGGTGCTAGCTGGTCTGTTTGGGTCTTCAAAACGTGCATAAAACTTATTGAGGGCATCAGGCAGAGATGGGTCCTTGGGGCATTGTTTGCTCTTACCCTTGTAATCTGTTATGCATTTGATGCCCTTCCACATGCTCCGTGGGTCTTGTGAGGTGAACTGACCCTCGATTCTCTGTGCATATGTGGCCTTGGCCTTCTTAATGCCAGCAACCAGCTCTTTCCTGCTCTTTCTCAGCTCCTCTGTGTCTCCAGACTTGAAGGCAGTGTTCCTGGCTGCCAGCAGGGTGCAAACCTCTTTATTTAACCAGGGTTATGTAGTATAAGTTGGAAAAATGGGCCTTACAAAGTAGCATAAATAAGGACACACACACACCTCATATCTTCACCATAAAGGTTTAAATGAAAACTGTTTTCAAACCTCCAACCCATTTACAATATTTAATATAATTTGCTTTCACCTACACTAAATATGTGTCTTTCTGGTAACTCGTGTTTGCTGTTCTGTAAATTTACAATAAAAGTTTGTATATTAAGAAATATTTTGTGACAACTGAGTTCAAAATTAGTTTTTCTAGGCGATTAACCCAGTATAGTATACTTTTGTTTCATCTGGCATCATACCTTGCAGTACTATACCACTGAATTGTAACGTACTAAACTTTTGTTTTTTTTTTTAGCACAAAAATCTTAAAGTAGTACTTTATCTGAGTACACAGGCAAGAAAGTATTAAACTATTAAACAACAATCAGTTCCTCAGGGTTCACTACCCACTTATATAAGCTTCCATTATAATGTTATTAAACAGCATGGGATAAATTTTCATAGTTATGCTGATGATACACAGTTATATTTGTCCATGAAACCCAATGAATCCAATCAGCTACTTAGACTACAAGCATGCCTTAAAGACATAAAAACCTGGATGACCCTAAATTTTCTGCTTTTGAACACAGACAAGACTGAGGTTTAGTTTGTGGACCTGAGCACCTTAGGAATGAATTTTTCAGTCTTTCGCCCTACTTGGATGGCATTAATCTGTCCTCTAGTTCTAATGTTAAAAATCTTGGTGTTATTTTTGATCAGGACATGTCTTTTATCCCCCACAATACAAACGTTACTAGAACCGTCTTCTTCCACCTGTGTAATATCACAAAAATTAGAAAAATCTTATCTAAAAATGATGCAGAAAAACTGGTTCATGCATTTGTCACATCTAGACTGAACTATTACAATGATTTATTATCTGGGTGTCCAAATACTTCTTTAAAACGTCTTCAGTTGATCCAAAATGCTGCTGCTAGAGTCTTAACTGGAGTTAGTAGGAGAGATCATATCTCTCCAGTTTTAGCTTCTCTCCACTGGCTCCCTGTCAAATCCAGAATTGAATTCAAAAACTTACTTCTAATCTACAAAGCTCTCAACAACCTAGCTCCATCTTATATTTGAGATCTTATTGTTCCATACATTCCCAACTGAGCACTTCACTCTCAGACTGCAGGCTTACTTGTGGTTCCCAGTGTTTCCAAAAACGGAATGGGATGAAGATCTTTCAGTTTTCAGGATCCTCTCTTGTGAAACCAACTTCCAGTTTCTGTCTGTGAGGCTGACACATTGTCCAGTTTTAAGACTGGGATTAAGACTTTCCTTTTTGATAAATCCTATAGTTACGGTTGGCTTGTTATGCTACCATAGGCTTAGACTACTGGAGGACAAACTGACCTCATTTCCTAAAATGAATGTTAAAATTTAATAGTTTTCATTTGATACTATTTCTATCTTAACATGTGATTCTTGACCTGCCATTGTGTATCTGTTCCTCTCAAACCCA
>JBBPBX010018398.1:5159-34486 GCA_038048925.1 Garcialebias charrua | reverse complement strand
TATCTGTTCCTACCAAACCCAGCCGGTCCAAGCAGATGGACGCTTGTCCTGAGCCTGGTTCTGCTAAAGGTTTCTTCCTCATGAGGAAGTTTTGCCTTTCAACTGTCGCCTTCATGTTTGTTCAAGATGAGAGTTCTGTGTTGAAGTTAAATTCAAAGCAGTCTGCTCCTCAGATAAATAATGTTAAATTATTATTTTTACATACTGTATATATGTTTCTGTTCAGTGCCCTGAGATGACTTGTGAGTGATGAGTTCACTGAATGTGGCGACCCCTGCTGAGGAGAGCAGCCGAAAGAAAATCAATGACTTTACTCAGCCATTCTGAGCTTGAATAAGTACTAATTCATGAAAATCTTCACAATCACAAACTTCTTTTTCGTGCACGTTGCCTTTGTTGAGCCATTTTTGGTCATTTTGGCTATTTTTGTAGGTAAATAAACCAACAGTGGGGACATTTGTAAGTATTATGTCTCCAAAAAGACAAATTCTTATGGTTTATGTACAACTTCTGATAGGTTTATCAGAGAACATTCAGATAACATATCAAGTGCATGAGAGATTAAAATAAAAAGAAAATTAACAGTTTCTCCTCAGTGGATGATAAGACCCTTTTTGTCTTTTTACACCAAAACATCTACTATAAAAAGTGATCATTACAGGTGTTAAATGAGTATAACGAGAGTTGTCATTGTAAATGTTAATTACTTTGATTTGCTCTTTTTTCCCCTAGATAAAAACAAGGACTCAGACCACCCGAGTTTCCCAGCATCTAAACACGTGTCCCTGCAGCCTGGACTTCACTCCTCCAGGTCCTCTGTCCCACACCCCATGCCCGGCCTGTTGCCGTCTCACCTGGGGAAGCATCGCGCCTCTGCAGGGATCCACGGAGCGCTGGCAGCCGCCATGATGTCACAGAGAGCCAGCGACGAGGCGTGGTTAACGCGGCAACGGACACATGGACAGGAGAGGGAGGGCCCTCCGGTGGTGGGCCTCAGGTCACCTGGGAAAGGTGTGGAACCCAGAAGAGACAGCCACAGGTAAGAGTGTCAGATCATTTTTTCTTTTTTTTCTTTATTCATTTCAAAGTTCAAATTTAAAACAACATAAAAAACTATTTACAATTCCACGTAAATAAAAAATCAAACATTACATGAAATGAAAGGAGGCAGAAGAAGATAAAATCTTATTATGTCTGCCCCCTTTTTTAAGAAAATTAATTCAAACAATCAATTTAAACAACAATAATCCACAAAAAATATTACACAATAAATAAATCATCATACTTTACCATTCAGAAATTTGGAAATTTGGAAACAAACCAATTTATATATATTTTTCCAAAAAACCTAATTTTATTCATTTTTTTAAACAAAGTCAATGGCCCTCATGCACGAACCATTCGTACGCACAGATTTGTGCTTATACTGTGCGTACGAGTGATTTAGGATCATTTGTGGCATCCAACAATGTTTTCGTATCCTAGGATTTTTCTCAGATACGAACAAAATTTACGAGTGGTCCGGACCTGTCGTATAATTTAGGAGCGTCAGTCTGCTGTCATCCAGACGGGATTTCTCCACTAATAACTTCATATTTCGTTATTTAGAAAATATTTTGGGTTTAAAATATTCACGCACCATAATTATTCTTGACAATAGGTTATTCTGTTTGAATTAGAATTATAATTTTAAGTTTAATTTGTCTGGTGTGTCGCGCAGGCTTCATGAGTCGTGCGCTCCCCTTGGTCATCAAAGCCGCTCCTCATATTAACACCCAGGTACATAAAATTCCCATACACCGCCGCAGAACAAGTACGAATTAAGACTGATCTTCATGCTATTGCTGGACTGCTGTGCAAACACCATCAGAGCAATAGATTATTATATCTGATCCGAAATATGACCTGCAGAATGTGGTTGCGCCCCGACCAGGAGGCGCCCTGATCAGGAGGCGCCCTGATCAGGAGGCGCGCTGATCAGGAGGCGCGCTGATCAGGAGGCGCCCTGATCAGGAGGCGCGCTGATCAGGAGGCGCGCTGATCAGGAGGCGCGCTGATCAGGAGGCGCCCTGATCAGGAGGCGCCCTGATCAGGAGGCGCGCTGATCAGGAGGCGCGCTGATCAGGAGGCGCCCTGATCAGGAGGCGCGCTGATCAGGAGGCGCGCTGATCAGGAGGTGCGCGCTGACCAGGAGGTGCGCGCATCATTTGTGCTGCAAAACATGTTGGCATCTTGCAGCGTGGCATTTATTGTCCACCACCTCCTGTCCGTGCTGCGGCGAGACGTTTGTTTGAAGCCATTTTCAGATCAAACCATTTATTCTTGATTTCTGATACTGTACGACCCACGGGACACACAACATATGCACTACAATATTAATATGAAGTTAGTAGTTTCGAGACAATTTAAAATGCTTCTGTTGAAAAACACATCCGACACTTGGGGGGGGGGGGGTAGCGGTGCGCCACAGCTCTTCTGAATAAGTGAAACTATAATGTAACACAGTACACTAAAATTAAAGGTATTTGACCATCCGACACTTGCGGGGGGTGGGGGGGTAGCCACAGCGCGACTGAGAGCAGATCTCTGAACGCGTGAAGTTCCTCCTTTTACTTCGAGTTTGAATGAATGGACACTTCCTGCTGTCAGAAGGCAGGAAGCGTGGCCTTATATGGTGTTTTGAGGGGTAGGAATTATGTAAATTACATTCCCGCGAGCACGCGCAGGTGAGTAGAACAGGTGGGATCCATCAACTTTAAGCAGCCCGTTTACACGCTTTTCCTCATGATAGAAGACGTTGTTGGATCTGACGTGGCATGTTCGTACGAACGCTTCGTACGAACATAAGTAGGAGGAATTTAGGATAACAATACGAACATTTTTGTGCATGAGGGCCATTGTTTTTGCAACTTTAATATTGTTTCTAAACCATTCCATAGACCTATTCCATAGATTATAGTAGATCTACTCTTTAAACTAGTTCTATGTTTTGGTACAACAAAAATATCTGTACCCTTAAGATTGTAAGTACTCTGTCTTTTTACAAAAAACGTTTGGATATGTAAGGGTAACGTGAAGTTCTGTGCCTTGTAGAATATTAAGAGAATATTGTAGTCAACCAGATCATAGAATTATTTAGTTGTTTAGTTAAAATTATTTAGTTGTAGAAAATAGGAACGTGTTATAATCTAAAAGTTTATATTTCCCTTGAACAGAGCCGGTTCAGTCTATCAGAACCTGGGCAGCAAAGATGCGTCCCCGTGCCTCGGTGCTCCGCCGCCCCTCATTTCCCCTAAAGTTCCCGCTCCGCCCACTACACTGTGGAACCCAGCTTCCCTCGTCGACACGCCGTCCCTAGACTCCCGCAGGAAACCTAACCCAACTCCCCCCAGTCGCCCGCCGCCAGGTCTGATCCGAGCCGACAGACCTCTGGTGCACTGGGGGGAGAGGACAGATGATGCAACCAAGAGGACTTCCAAAAGCCCAGAGAGGTACCCGTCAGTGAGAGGAGCAAGTCTAACGGAGCTGTGGACCAAGAGCGAGCAGGAGCGAGCCCCTCAGAGCATCTACCCCCACCATCACGTCAACAGCCTCCACCTCAGACCCTCGGCGTCTGCGCCGAGTGACCCGGGGGTTCGGTTCCAGGCGCCCTCTCCCACACCAACAAAAGAGCGGCGGGCACCCGCGCCCGACCGCATGCTGGTTTACGACGAGGTTTTCCAGCAGCACCGCCGGCTGCTCAGTAAACTGGACCTGGAGGAGAAGAGGAGAAAGGAGGCCAGAGATGGAGGTGAGGGAGGCAGAGACATTATGAGCAGGACGCTTCAGGGAATCACTGACGTGTCATTAAAAAGCCTCTTACGCTTGCAGTTACTGGTAATAATGATGAATATGCTTCCACCAGGTTATTACTATGACCTGGATGAGTCGTATGATGAGAGCGACGAGGAGGAGGTAAAGGCTCATCTGAGGAGGGTGACCGAACAACCCCCGCTCAAGCTGGACACGTCCTCTGAGGTGCATAAACACACAATCACATTTTTATTGACGTAAAAAAAAAATGGTGATAACTCAGCCAATCTTAAAGGTGTTGACCTCAAATGTAGTATGATCCTCAACACACATCGTTTGTGATTTCTAACAGATTGCAATGGAGCTTTGTTTAAATTTAACCCATAACTATACGTCAACTCTGTGTGTGTGTTAGCAAAACATGTCATGAACCAGTGGAGTGATTTTAGTTAAACTTTTAAGAAGTGATCATAACTGCACCTCTACAACTGATGAATGTTTGGAGTAAATCCAGTTAAAGATGGCCGGCACAGCTGACTGACCTTAACAAACACAAAATCAACAGAAATTCAGTCAGTTGTACAGATACTGGACTTGGTGTGGTAGTAGCCAAGACTCATTCACAACGTTCAACCATTGCACAAGATTTTTCTTTAAAACTTTAGTATTTACTTTTGGAGTCAACCTTGTTTGTCTGTCAGCAAAATATCTCAGGGCAGATTTTAATGAGTCTTTCAGTAATAGTTTTATGTGCCTCTTCAAACGATCACCATTTTGGAGTCAACCCAAACTGAAGATGGCCATCACCGTTAAAGGACATTAGCTTTAGTTTAGTTTATTCATTCATTTTATAATAAAATACAAAACAAATTACATATATACAATAAGAAAAAAGAAAAAAATATATAAAATGAAAGGCAGCAGACGAAGAAAAATATCTTATTATATCTGCCCCTTATTCTCTAATAAACAATTCAAACAACCAATTTCTTTAAATACCCCCCCAAAAAAGAACAACTTATTTAACTTCCTTTATCTCATACAATTACCGGTACTCATTAAATTCAATTTATATATATGTTTTTAACAATTTAACCTTAACCATAAAAAAAATATATATATACAGTACAACCATTGATTTAGCTTCTTTAACATTTGTTTCCAAGTAATTCCATAACCCAACTCCCTGAATTATGGTAGACTTCCCTTTAAACTAGTTCTAAACTGAGGCTTAACAAACACATCTGTCCCCTTAAGATTATAACAACTTAATCTTTTAACAAAATGCATTTGAATATTTGAAGGTAGTGTATTATTCTGAGCGCTGTACATAACTAACAAAATATTATAATCCACCAAATCATAGAACTACAGCAATTTCATTTGATAAAATAATATACTTGATGGATGATAGTACCGGTAATGCTTTCTAGTGATAATTCTAACAGCTCTTTTCTGCAAATTAAAAATAGGCTTTGTAATTGATTTACATGCCTTTCCCCAAACGCTAACACAATAAATTAAATGTGGAACAATATTATACAACAAATACAGTGCCTTGTCATTCAATAAATCTCTGACTCTGTAAAATATCGCAATAGATTTAGATATTTTTGTTTTAACAGAACTTATATGTTGTTTCCATGACAATGTGTCATCAATAATAATAATAATAATAATAATTGTCTAATCTTGTCATCTGCGTATGTTTCCCATACACAGACGAAATTCGTCTCTGCATTTAACCCAACCACCTACCAGGTGGTGCAGTGAGCAGCCATAGAAGGCGCTCGGGGAGCTGGAGAAATAGGTGTGCACTCATAGACACCCCAAGATGTGTAGTGGCCGGGACGCGAACCCGCGTCCTTCGGGTCCCAAGTCAAACGCCCTAACCACTACACCATCTTGGCATCAATGATGACACCCAAGAATTTCACCTCATGAACTCTATGAATCTCAGCGCCCTCAATTTGAAATGGAACTTCAATACATTTATTTATATTACTAAATATCATATAACTGGTTTTATCCAAGTTTAACGATAATTTATTAAGTCTAAACCAAATCTGAATTTTGACAATTTCAGTCATCATTAATTCCAAAATCTGTTCAATATTTTTTACCAAAACTAAACAATGTTTAGCAAAAAGAATGCATTTAAGGAGTCCTGACACCTTTACTAAATCATTTATATATAAAATAAATAACTTTGGTCCCAGCACTGATCCTTGAGGAACTCCGCATGTGATAGTGCTGTGGTCAGATTTCACATCATCCATTTGTACAAACAATTAGCCAATGTAAAATGGCTGTAACTCAGTCGGTTTCACAGATACAGTACTGAGAAAATATTTGAAGTGACTGCGTCATTCACGTCTTCTTAGTGTCTCACAATATCGCATCAAATCGCACATATTGTTTTTATTTATTTATTTATTATTTTTTCAAGGTTTGACCACAACAGCTACAACTTCATCATTTCTCATGATGTCATGGTTTTAGCCTAAACCTCAGGAAAACTAGGCCTTTATTTTGAAAATGCCACATTTTCACCCCAACATTTGTTCTCCTTTCAAAGAAAGTGGATTTTTTGCGCTCGTGCGGGCTCACCACCCGGGCCCGTCGCGACGAGCTTCTGGATCAGATGAGGAGGAAGAGGAGGAGGATGATGAGAGAACGCAGCGTCTCTCCACCAGCGGTGCAGGGCAAACGAAAAACCGCTTCACCTCCGACGCCCACGGCTTCCCTCGTCACGCCGTACTCCGCCGAGCAGATGGACAGCACCCCCGAGCTGCAGGAGAAAAAAGACTTCCTCCTGATGTTCAACCTCAGCCATGTCAGCCCTCAGCAGAGGAGAGGTAACGACCTGTTTAGTTTCCACACACGTCCCACGTGCTGCTCTGCAGCTTTTCACCTCGGAGAAACACAACTTCGACTTTTTTTTCCTCAGCTTTCTTGTTTGCACTGAGAATGTAGGAGGGGTGAGAAGAAAATAAAAGTTTGGGAGGAATTGGAGCAGGAGGGGGCATTGTCTCTCGTTGAGCAGGTCACACTGGTTCAAATCCCGGTCCGGGGACCTTTCTGGGTGGAGTGTGCATGTTCTCTCTGTGCATGCGTGGGTTTTCTCCACTCCAGTTTCTTCCCACAGACCAAAAACATGCATGTTAGACTGATTGGTAAATTGTCTCTGGGTGTGAATGAGAGAGTGAATGGTTGTTTGTCTTGTTTGTCTCTATGTGTCCCTGTGATGGACTGGAGACCTGTCCAGGGCGTCCCCCGCGCCTCACACAGTGATGGCTGGATATGGGCACCAGCAATCCCCGTGACCCGAAAAGGAAGAAACGGGTAGAAATAATGGATGGATGGACGGAGCCGGAGGTTGAGGCAGATGAGTGGATTATGATCCACATGAAAATTCTGCTAGTATAGTAAATGGGGTACAGATATTTTAAAGCTTATTAGTTCACCAAAAATGTCATGTGGTAACAAAGAGTATCAGTTTATGCATTTATTGAAGATAATGTAAAGTCAAAATTATGATGCTTTAAAAAGTATTTCTATGGAACATTCCAACCTTCTGCAGAATGTCAAAGATAACTCATTTTCATTCCTTTAAAGCGTAAACTTTTAATATAAATATATTTCAGTAACTTTGAAAACTGCCTTTTTAAGATCAACTTTTCTTTTAAGACTTGCTGGTATGTAAACATCTTGGTAGTTATTTTAATAGTAAAACAAACAAAATTCATTTAAATTAGAGTTTAAGCCATTTATGGTGGGGATGGCGTGCTGTTGACCTCAACTCGGGATGTTGTGAGTCGGTGGGCGGAGTACTTCGAAGACCTCCTCAATCCTACTGGCACGTCTTCCACTGAGGAAGTGGAGCCTGGGGACTTTGGGTCGGGCTCTCCAATCTCTGGTGCTGAGGTCGCCGAGGTGGTTAAAAAGCTCCGCGGTGGCAAGGCTCCTGGGGTGGATGAGATTCGTCCTGAGTTCCTTAGGGCTCTGGATGTTGTGGGGTTGTGTTGGCTTACGCGACTCTGCAATATCGCGTGGACATCGGGGGCAGTTCCCTTGGATTGGCAGACTGGGGTGGTGGTTCCCCTATTCAAAAAGGGGGACCGTAGGGTGTGTTCCAACTATAGGGGGATCACACTCTTAAGCCTCCCTGGTAAGGTCTATTCAGGGGTTCTGGAGAGGAGGGTCCGTCGGATAGTCGAACCTCGGATTCAGGAGGAGCAGTGTGGTTTTCGTCCTGGTCGTGGAACACTAGACCAGCTCTACACCCTCAACAGGGTCCTGGAGGGTGCGTGGGAGTTTGCCCAACCAGTTTACATGTGCTTTGTGGACTTGGAAAAGGCATTCGACCGCGTCCCTCGGGGGCTTCTGTGGGGGGTACTCCGGGAGTATGGGGTACCGGGCCCTTTGATACGGGCTGTTGGGTCCCTGTACGACCGGTGTCAGAGCTTGGTCCGCATCGCTGGCAGTAAGTCAGGCTCGTTTCCTGTGAGAGTTGGACTCCGCCAAGGTTGCCCTTTGTCACCGATTCTGTTCATAACTTTTATGGACAGAATTTCTAGGCGCAGCCAAGGTGTTGAGAGGATCCGTTTTGGTGGCCTTAGAATCTCTTCTCTGTTTTTTGCAGATGATGTGGTCCTATTGGCTTCATCAGTTCGTGATCTACAGCTTTCGCTGGAGCGGTTTGCAGCTGAATGTGATGCGGCCGGGATGAGGATCAGTTCCTCCAAATCCGAGGCCATGGTCTTGAGCCGGAAAAGGGTAGCATGCCCTCTCCGGGTCGGGGAGGAGGTCCTGCCCCAAGTGGAGGAGTTTAAGTATCTCGGGATCTTGTTCACGAATGAGGGAAAACTGGAGCGTGAGATCGATAGGCGGATAGGTGCAGCGTCCGCAGTGAAGCGGGCGCTGTACCGGTCTGTCGTGGTGAAGAGAGAGCTGAGTCAAAAGGCAAAGCTCTCAATTTACCGATCGATCTACGTTCCCACCCTCATCTATGGTCATGAGCTTTGGGTTATGACCGAAAGAACGAGATCTCGGATACAAGCGGCTGAAATGAGTTTTCTCCGCAGGGTGTCTGGACTCTCCCTTAGAGATAGGGTGAGAAGCTCAGTCATCCGGGAGGGACTCGGAGTAGAGCCGCTGCTTCTCCACATCGAGAGGAGCCAGTTGAGGTGGCTCGGGCATCTGGTTAGGATGCCTCCTGGACGCCTCCCTGGTGAGGTGTTCCGGGCATGTCCCACCGGGAGGAGACCCAGAGGAAGACCCAGGACACGCTGGAGGGACTATGTTTCTCGGCTGGCCTGGGAACGCCTTGGGATTCCCCCAGAGGAGCTGCTCCAAGTGGCTGGGGAGAGGGAAGTCTGGGCCTCCCTACTTAGGCTGCTACCCCCGCGACCCGACCCCGGATAAGCGGACGAAAATGGATGGATGGATGGATGGATGGATGGATAGAGTTTAAGCTTTATAGTTTTATTATTAAAAGTTTAATGCAGAAAGATCTGAAGCTCTCGACCTTGACCTCTCTAAATGGCTTTAAGAATCTGTTGGACTCCCGGCAAGAACCAATGCAGACATGTTCCTGTTTTTAATTTTCTACATCTGCCTTAAAATCTGTCCGTTTTGGTACTTTGACTTTTTTTTTTTTACTTGTTAAAAAAAGCTGCATGCCTCTCTTATGATTGTCTATTGTTGTCGCTGTTGTCATCATTCTTTGTTGAAACCAGGTCTCTCTTGTAAATGAGTCCTCGAGGCTCTGCCTAAATAAAGGTTGAATGAACTAATTAGATAATGATGGTTTCAAATCAGCGTTTTTCTATTTTTTTGTTACCAAAGGACATGTCTGATGGACTAATTGTATTAGAATATGATGTTGATGGCTTTGAAGGGAAGTGAAACCTCAGTTAACCCTGTCTGTTCTGTTGAAAAACATCAGTCAGTGAAAACTTTAAACAATGATTTTTTTTATTGGATGAATGAATAATGGGTGATGTCATTCTGTCTCTGTAGATAAGGAGAGGACAGAGGAGCTCCTGAGGGCCATTCAGAGGAAGACAGTGACGTTAGACTCGATCAGATGTCCTCCTCGAGCGCTGTGTAAAAGTCCAGCTGCTAATTCATCCGGTGGGTCTTGATCAGGCAGATCATTTGATGGTTGCAGAGCGTTGCCCTTCCTAAACTGTGCTTGTGTTTTTAGGTGACTCCTCCACAGCTCCTCCGCTGCCTCAGTCAAACGGACACCACAGCCCCTCGCCTCCCTACTTACACAAACACAAGCACCTCCACAACAACACCCTCAAACCCTCCGTGGACCCCCCGGCTGCTCCCATCCCTCCTCCGCTCACCTCCCATCATGAGAAGCCTGACCTCACAGAGGTTCAGCTGAGCAGGAAGCTCCAAACGTTACAGAATGGCCTCGTGGCTCCTCCTCAGAGAAAGGAGCCCGGTTCTGTGCAGAATGGACGGAGTCAACCCTGGGAGAGGTTCATGCCGGAGGCCTTCGCTCAGCACTTCCACCAGGCTGTGCTGCAGTCCACACACAACAAAGGTCAGCTGCTCCTCCTTGGGTTTAATTACAAACCTTAATAAAAATGGTAAAGTTGTGCCCTCTAGTGGCCACACTCTGAAACACATCCACATTCTGCTGTTCAACACAAAACACAGCTGCAGAAATGGACCTTGCTTTCTTTTCTTCACAGAAACCTCAAACTGTGTCCCAGAGGTGAGAGGGAAGTGTGACCGCCCGCCGCCTCACAGCGTCTCTCAGCTGAAAGCGTCAAATCACGCCGCTCAGCACGCACACGTCAACGGCCACCACTTCCACCCGCCTGCAGCGAGCCGAGACACTCCGGCTGCACGGGAACGCCTGTCCGATGAAGACGAAGAGGAGTCGGGCCAGGAGGATGACGAGGAGGAGGTGGAGGACGCACCGAGGAAGTGGCAGGGCATTGAAACCGTTTTCGAGGCCTATCAGGAGTTTGTGGACGGTGAGCCTGAGACAAATGTTCTGAGAGTCATTAAAAGTTTATTTGTTTTAAATAGTCTTTTTGGAGGCGAGAAAATAGTTGGAGCCAGTGGTTTCGAGGCACAGTATACCCAGTACAAAAATGCAGACTACACCACTGGTGTAGTCTGCATTTTTGTACTGGGTATACTGTGCTTCGAAACCAACCATTAGTACAATGTAATTGTCAATTTATTTTGATTTTTAAGCGTATTAATTTCTCTGATGCTTATATTTTAATAAATATACAACAAACTTTGCACAACAGCTGGCTTTGAAATAAAAACATGTTATAGACTTTATAAGACAGCATCAAAGCAAAACATGTTCAAGTAGTAAGTATATAATTATACAATTTGATAAATAAGCTAATGTAATAAACAAGTGATGCATACAGATAGATTGTTATGGAAACATTTAACTGCTGTTTAACATATCAATGACACGTGTCTAATGATATGTCATGTATCATTGGGCACTTTAGTGGGTATATGGAAAATTCTTAAGCTTTTCTAGTGGGTATACTCCGTATGCCCGAGTGTTGCGTAGACTACACCACTGGTTGGAGCCACGGCTCCCATAGGTTCAGACGCTTATCTCAACGATTTAAAGCTAAAATCTGAAAGATTGACTGGTCAAGTTTGATGTAAGGCAGCATTTGTTCAGGAAGTCTGTTGAAGCTGCAGTTTATTATGTGAGCTGTGGGATAAAAGAGTCACATTTTACAAATCAAGCAATGTACCTCCTATGAAAAACAACTACCAGTACATTATATATTTAATACTGTGCAAAAGTCTTGAGTTTTCCCTAATTTTTTTTACAGTTTGCTCCCAAGGAGTGAGACTTTGTAGTTTTTCAAGGCGTCTGATCAGCAGTTCTTCCTGGACATCTTTCATATATTTATATTTTTTTATACTTTGTCTGCTTTTTAAAATTCATTTTCAGGTCAGTGCTCAAACCGTTTTCAGAAGAATGTTTAATTTTTTTGTTAAGCCTCTTATCTCTGACCTTTGAATCATTTTTGACCTTCAAGCAGAGGTCAAAAATGTGTTAGGAATTTTTTTGTCTCCAAACCGTATGTGTCATTTTTCACCACTTTTATTGTCTGTCCAATAGATCTCACTTGTAAATGAGTCTTCGAGGCTCAATGTGACTTATCTGTTTAAATAAAGGTTGAATGAATGAATTTAGACATAAAGACTCCCAAACTCAAGGGATGAGCCTGTGTTGCATCAACACAGAACAGTCAACTTAGTAAAAAACAATTATTTAGTTTGTTCCACAGAAAATATGAAAAGCAACACATTTTAGCTCCAAGTTGATTTCCAAAACACACGTAGCTGAAAACTTAATATCCAGCTGACCAACAGAAGGATGATGCGTTTCTCAGGTTTTGTCTCGTGTCTTTGCAAGGTCTGTTCTCCCTATATTTTGTATGTGTTTATCTGATCATTCCTTTAACGTTCATCCTAATCTTTTATAAGGCTGTCGACCAACAGGAGTTGTATTTATCTCTTTTTCAGAGTGGACCACAGAGCGGCAGGTTCTTCACAGTCAGTGTAAAAGACTTGAAGCTCAGAACTGTAATCTGACCAGAACCGCAGAGCAGCTTTCTCTCACTGTGGGGGTGAGAATCTCAATTTCATCTGCACCGATGTGTTTTTTTGTTTGTTTTTTTCCTGTGAGAACTTGTTTTAGGGATGAGGAGCGTTGTTGTTGTATCTCTGTAACAAGTCCTGTCCTTCATTTTTCCCAGGAGCTGATGAGTCAGAGGCAGAAAGTGAGGGAGGAACGGGAAAGACTGCAGGCTCAGCTCGAGCACTTCAGGAGGTGTTTGACACTACCCAGCATTCACTGGGGCAGGAGCCAAGTCAACGGGTACACCCCAAGGTGACCTCTGACACGGATCACGTGAAGGTCACGCCTCGCTCCGACAGTGAAGGAGCTGTAACAAGAAGCAGGCTGCTCGCCACACTTGAAGCACTTGAAGGAGCCAGCCCTGTTCTCGTTGCCTTTCTGTCCAGTGATGCCGTCCGATTGTTCCCAGAGACAGTTCAGCACCTGCCATGTGCACAAAGAGTCTGAGCATGGATAACACGTAGTCAGTGAAACTGCTGCTTTGCTTCGCACAACTCCTACAACAACTCCTACAACAACTCCTACAACAACTCCTACTACCTGAGCCGGCTTTGTGATCATTTAGCTCGTGTCGTGTGAAACAGCGCATCCGTCAACAGAAACGAGTCGTATCCATGAGCACAACCTTTCTGGACAAAAACAAAAGAGTCGAGCTGAGCCGCAAGGTTTAAGAATCAAAGCACACCTCAGGCCTTAATCTGACAAGATGCACTTAAAATAAAGTTGTAGTAATTACTTGACAGTCCTCTGTGTGGTATATTGTGTTCTGAGTTCAGACTTGAGTTTTCCTTCGAGGTTTTCTGGGGCAAAGGGAGCATCTGAAGTCTGATGGGAAATGATTTACATTTTTAAAGGTTTGGACATTTTGATTTGTAACACTGCTTGTGATAGGTGAGGATTTTTTTTATTATGTTTTACTGCTTTAACTTGTAACAAGCCATATGCTTTGTTGAGACTGCTGCTGGTCAGAAGAAAACTGTGTGTGGGAACTCGATGGCAACAGATTGGTTGCGTTTTGAAAAGTCGTCATGCGATGTCGAAACGTTGGAGTTGAAAAACGATACACTGTGGTTGGAAGATGACAGATATCAGTCGCTCGTTAAATCTGATTGAGAGTTGGTGTTTCTGGGATCTTCACATCTTCAGACTGAAATACTTTAACACATTTCTAAGTTTGATGATGTGAAAAGTATTCTTTTCTCTTTTTGTCCTCTTTTGTTACGCAAACGGAAAGGTTTCATTTCAAAACTTCAAAGTAATATTCTCCCTCGAGACCTGGCACAAACATGAGAAATCAACGTCGTTCGTTTGTTAAACCATTCCTTGTGTGTTTTTTTTTAAGTTATGTTCAAGCTGGATAAATTATCAGACTTTTTAATTTAGCCATTAAAATCTGTTTGAGCACAAAGTACAGTAGCAGTTTCTGCAGCTCCCCTGACCGTTCTGCTCAGTCACCTCCTCAAACCTGCTGTGAAATCTTGAATATTTGCTTCAATCAGTCGTTATGTGATGTATTATTTGGGCTGTATAATTGCAATGAATTATTTATTAATATATATTGATGAACATTCTGATGGAAATTTACAATAAATATTTGTTAAGAAAAATACATCTTGTCCTGATGATTTATCTGAGAGTGTCTTCCCCAGTCAGGCAGTAGTACTGTGACAGTTGCCTGGTGCTGGTTTGCTGAGGGGTTGTTTTATTTGGCTGTTTTATTATAAAACATTTTAAACCCTCAACGTTGTGTTGAGTCCTCATTTCATGCTGTGGGCCCAATGAGCCGGGTCATACAATAAACTGGGCTGCAACAGAGGGAATTTATGTTTGTTGGATATTTTACAAGGTCAGTGTTTTACAGTCAGACAAAATGGATTTAATTTCACACAGCAGCAGAACATTTGTACAATTTTACATACAAATTATATAAAATCTTAATAAATGTCAAACTGCATTAATATAAAACTAAAACACGGGATTATTTTCAACTGGCTAAAAATGAGCAATGTTCGAATTATTGTTTTAACTATTTAATGTAAAAAAAAATTAGCAAGATCAAAAGGTTTCAGCAGCAAACCTTGAGGGTGAAGGTCTGACTGGATTTGCAAAAGTAATAATCAAGGTGACGGACAGCAATGACCACGCTCCGGTCTTCTCAAAGGATTCTTACATGGTAAGGTGGCAGCCCAGGGAGGAGTTGAAGAAAATAAAGTGAACGCTGTAGTTGTTCGGATGTCAGTGATAGACGGTGATGAACCTCATACTCCAGCCTGGAATGCCGTGTTCAAGATCATTGATGGAGATCCTGGAAACTATTTTAATGTAACAACAGGAGCTAACAAACAAGAAGGAACCATGTCAAGGGTCTGGACTTTGAGAAAGTCAGCAAATACACTTTGTTGGTTACCGTGGTGAACAAAATTGATTTTGAAGTTTCTCTGCTCACTTCCACGGCTACAGTAATAGTACAGTAACTGTGCTGGACGTCAATGAACCTCCGATCTTTGATCCAAATGAAAACCTTGTGTCCAAAATGGAGAACATTCCTGTTGGCAGTGAGGTGGCAGAGTACACGGCTATTGATCCAGACACGGCACACAAACAGAAAGTCATGTATAAAATAATAAGTGACCCAGCAGGCTGGCTGGAATTAAACAAGGACACGGGATTGATTACAGTAAAAAACGAAATGGACCGGGAGTCCATCTTTGTCAAGGACAACAAATACACAGCTCTTATTGGTGCATTTGATGATGATCCAGTCCCAGCCACAGGAACTGGAACTCTGTTGATCCTGCTTCAGGATTGCATCGACAACACCCCGATCACTGAGGAGCGGGAATTCACGATATGTAACAAGGACCCAGCTCCTCAGCTGCTCACTGTAACAGATAAAGATGGACCGGGCTTCACCTCTCCGTACAGCGTGCGTCACTTTAAGTGAAGCTGCACAAACTAACTGGACGGCTAAGATGAACGGCACATGCATCATCCTGACTTTAAAAACTGAGCTTGAGTGTGGAGACTACTTTGTAGCCATGAGTGTTGCAGACAACCAGGGTGAGTCTCAGGTCAACATAATTACTGTACAGCCAAAGTTTGCGACAGCACGGAAGAAGACAAGAACTGCCAAGATTGTCTTGTTGCTGGCAGTAATCTACCGATCATCCTGGGAATACTGGGAGCTGTCCTGCCGCTGCTCTTGTTGGTGCTGTTTGTGAAGCGGGGGAAACGAGAAGAAGACGATGACACCAGAGATAACATCTATCACTCTGTTGAAGAGGGAGGTGGAGAGGAAGATCAGGAGTGAGATCAAACCTTCTGTCGAGAAATTCCACGGACTTATCAGAGGAGCCCAGCTGAATAAACATTCTGTCATCATTTCAGGACTCTGGATTTGCCTATTCCTCGGCCATGAGTGTGCACAGATCTCCAGAGGGCACTACTGTATATGAACTGAGTGATTCTATCTGAACTCTGCAGTGCCTCTATGAGCTGGCTGCTCAACCGCCTTTGAGTCCCCTCCCCTGACCTCTGCGTAATGTCAGCGTCATTATGTGCTTGTGTGCAAGACTTATTTTCATTGCCACATTTTTGACCTTCAAGCAGAGGTCAAAAATGTGTTAGGAATTTTTGTTGTTGTCTTCAAACCCTATGTGTCATTTTTCACCACTTTTATTGTCTGTCCAACAGATCTCACTTGCAAATGAGTCTTCGAGGCTCAATGTGACTTATCTGTTTAAATAAAGGTTGAATGAATACATTTAAAATGGCTGTCATGTGGCAATACCTGTCAAAGTTTCTCCAGTAACTTTTCTAGTTATGTTTATTGTTACAGTTTACTGTTTTCCAAATTAATTTATTCCACATTTGTACAACACTAAAATAATAGGGATGATCTACCATGGATTAATCATTTAAACTAAATTCAAAAATACTTTATTAATTCTAAAGGGAAATTAAATGTTGTAGCTCATCATCCTGGTTTCATTAGAGTTGTTATAGTTGCTGATGGTTGTGGGCCGGAAGGATCCCCGCAGTGGATCTGAAGCATAAGGCTGCAGATGCATGCAGCTCTACTAGAACTACTCCAACATGCATTGAGCGGTGCAATCCTAACTAGGTAATACAAACAAAAATATAAATAGACCTGTATTTTTTATTTACCTTTTAATTTGTAACAAGCATAAAACAGAATAAATTTAGTATGACAGGTAAAATATACAACATGTCGACAGAGTAAAAAGGTTAACTACTTGACCAAATAGAAAATGAGCAGTTATGAAAGAAAAAAAAATGCAGATTTTTCCTCTCTTAATTAAAAAACATGGATTTGACAGAGGCTTTAAAGTTTGGTAGTTATTCAGATGTGTTTTGGAAGTATCATCTGATAGTTGTTTTCTGCAGAGACAAGAAGAGACAAAGAGTCACAGATAAAGTGAAAACAGTAGAGCCAGGAGTCTTCAGCTGTTGTTTAAGTTATAATATAAAGGTTAAAAACACTCACGTAGAGAAACCATAATCTCATATTTCTTTGTGCGGACGCAGAGGAAAGTGGGGTCATTCTGCAATATCTCTGACCACGTTCCTGGCCATCACCGTGAGGTTATCAAGGAGTCCTGCATACTGAACAGTTGTGGAGTCATCAAAAGATGTTCTGATGGGAATACCTGAAAAAAAAAAAAACTTCAACATTACAACTTTGTTTTTATTGTAAACTTGTTTCAAAGATTAAAATGATCAATGCCCAGATAATTAATAGTTAGTATTTTTTTCTGAATTCAGAATAATTGTTCCGATCACACCTTTATAGTTTTCAATCCTCCTCAGTGTGTTTTCCACCTCAGTCTGCTGATCAAGCAACAACACCAAATTAACTTCCATAACGTCAGAGAAATGTTAATTTATTATAACTTTTTTCAATTATAGAAGGGAAATATAATAATTGCTAATGTTATCATAAATTTAGAAACAATTATTTGCAAATATTTCTCACCATTTTGTCTGTGAGCTACTTTTCGTTTCTCCTTTTATCTTCTCTCCGTGTTTCAGACTCTGGTTGTACGTTGGCTGTATTTTTAGTTGCCAAGGGAAACGGAACTGACGTCAGACGTAACCGGAAGTGAAGCGCCGTGCTCGATTGTGTTGAGTTGGTGTGCTGTTTATCTTCGTTCGTAGTAAAAATGCCGGAGTTAGCGGTGGAAAATGTGGTCGTTCACCCGCTCGTGTTGCTCAGCGTGGTTGATCATTTCAACAGGTGAGTGCGTGCAGTGTTTGTGTGCAGCCTTTATAACGTCTTAGTTGTCTAACTGTTCATAAACGTAGCGCTGGTGCTAGGCTAGGCTACCGCTAGCGGTGCTGAGTCAGAGCCCCGTTGGAAACGAATGGAGACACGATAAAGCTAGTTAGCATTTTGAAAGTGTTAGTAAACTCAGAATGTAACAAATTATTTAACCACATATAATATTGTTATAGGAGCGATTAATAAATTCACTTATTAACACAGTGATAGTGATTACATAATTTAAAAAAATTATAATTCATAAAACATGGCGACCTGATCATTTTAATATTTGCTACAGTCGAGCTTAGTCTTCGTGTTATTGAAACATCATTTCATTTTAATGACTTATTCTACAGGATAGGAAAAGTTGGAAACCAGAAACGTGTGGTTGGTGTCCTGTTGGGATCATGGCACAAAAAGGTTCTTGACGTCTCCAATAGTTTTGCAGGTAAGTATCAAAGGTGTTGAGGATTCAAGGTTCTTTATTTGTCATTCGCACCCCACGTGGTACATGTGGTGGAACGAAATTGTGCACACAGGGTCCCAGTTACATCCAACAATAAAATGTAAAAGAAACACAGTAATACGATCTAAGATATGAACTAAGAAAAACATTAAACATACACTAAGAACTAGTAGCATAAAAATATTACGCCAAACAGCAGTGCGAACATGAGTCTGTATGAGCAGATGAACACGCATAAACACCAACATGAAACGGATCAGCAGCAACATTATGTAATTTTTTTCCACAGTGATTATCCTGGTTAGAGATTCACGAGTCTAACAGCCTCAGGGTAGAAGCTCTTCCACAGTCTAGTGGTTCTACACTTGATGCTCCTTAACCTCCTTCCTAAGGGGAGCAGGGCAAAAAGTGTGTGTGCTGGATGAGTGGGGTCCTTCATGATGCAGGTGGCCCTCTTCCTGCATCTGGAGGTGTAAATGTCTGTGATAGTGGGGAGGCTGACTCCAACATCTTCTGTGCAGCATTCACCACTCTCTGTAGAGCTTTTCTTTCTGCAGCTGTGCAGCCTCCATGCCACACGTTGATGCTGGAGCACAGGATGCTCTCCACTGCACACCTGTAGAAGGAGGTGAGGACTGAGCTTCCCAGACCAGCTTGCCTCAGCCGCCTGAGGAAGTAGAGTCTCTGATGAGCTTTCTTGATCAGGCTGGTGGTGTTGTTGCTCCAGCTGAGGTTATCATTCATGTGTACACCCAAGTACTTGTAGCTGTAGACCACTTCCACCACAGATCCTCTAATTTTCACAGGGGTGTAGGTGTGTTTATTCTTTCTGAAGTCTGTGATCTTTTGTCTTCTTCACATTGATGTGAAGGTTATTCTCCTTGCACCAGCTCTCCAGGTGTTCCACCTCCTGCCTGTAGCTGGACTCATCATTGTTTGTGATGTATCCAACCACAGCTGTATCATCTGCAAACTTTACAATATGACAGCCTGGATGGGTAGCTGCACAATCATATGTGAGCAGAGTGATTAGGAGAGGGCTCAGCACACATCCCTGAGGAGAGCCAGTGCTGAGGGTTATGGTGGAGGAGGAGAAGTTGTGGATCCTCACGGACTGAGGTCTGTTTGTTAAGAAGTCTAGGACCCAGTTGCAAATGGAGGGGCTTAGTTCTAGTGTGAATAGTTTGTCCATCAGGGTTTGGGGGATCATGGTCCTTCTGTTTCAGGTGGGTGAGAGAGGTGATGCTAATTAGTTTAATCTCATTCAATGTTATTAATTTTCTTTCGTTGTCTTTTAAAGTGTTTGTTTTTACTGATTATTTAACAGATTCAATCTGTCACCAAGTTTGAACTTCATAAATAATAGATGTTAAATGTTTTCTGCACCCAAAACTACAAAATATAATTTATTGAAACACAAAACCTGAAACTATTTGTATTGACATATACAGATGTAGTTAGAATTGTAAAAAACAGTAGTAGTAAGTACCTGTACTGTAGGTACTAAGCATTATGGACATACAAGCTAACTACTAAGATTATTTAAAGACTATCGGAAGAGTAATTATGATTTACAAAAAAAATATCTTGGTATATGAATACACATGATTAGTGGAACCAAGTTTCTATTATTGTTTACAATACAAAAATCAGTTAAAAACATAAGTATTATGGTTTTAATCATGAGAAAATACAACAAACAAAAAAAATCTATGAAAATAAACAAAGCTTCAACTGCTACTTTCATTTCAGGGAAAACTCAGTCTTTAACAAATTAAATTTTGCACATCTGTTAGTGTTAACCTCCATTGATGTTTAACTTGATTGAGAAACAACATTGCAAATATATATATTTTTTTATTTGAATACATGAAATTGTAAGAAACAACAATTTTCTATGTAAAGATATAATTTATTCTTATCAAAGCACAAAGTTTCTCCTTTAGATAAGCTTATTTCCTGCCTTTTTGAATCAGTTAGTAATTTTTTGGTCACAGAATACTGTAATGCAAAGTGCTCTGTTTTGAAATATTACATTTTATATAAGCCAGGATCTTCCTAGACATTTGAAAAAGTTTTTGGCTCCAAAATGCTTTTAAGTGCTAAATGTTCACTTTGTTTCGTACGTCAGACTATTCCTTCAGAACAAACTGTGTGTTTCTTCACAGTGCCATTTGATGAAGACGACAAGGACGACTCTGTCTGGTTCCTGGATCATGACTACTTGGAGAACATGTATGGCATGTTCAAGAAAGTTAATGGTAAGGCAGTGAAACTGTCGTTGAAAAGTAGTTTTGTGTCGTTGATACCTTTAGATTCATATTTGTTAATAACTGTTGGTTTCCAGCCAGAGAAAGAATAGTTGGATGGTACCACACAGGACCCAAACTACATAAGAACGACATAGCTATCAATGAGCTTGTCAAGCGGTACTGTACCAATTCGGTATGCAACTTTAAAAAAATTATTTCATTTATTATGTACTTGGACATCACCTTGTATTCAAAATGTTCATCTTTATGATACCTTTAACTTTTTTTTTTTTTAAACTATTTTAATAGGTGTTGGTTATCATAGACGTGAAGCCTAAAGATCTCGGCCTGCCCACAGAAGCATACATCTCTGTGGAAGAAATACACGACGTGAGACTTTAATAACCACAAAGAACGTCTAATGAAGTTAAAAATAAATTTCTATTTGTAGATAAGGTTTTATTTTTGTGTTTTCTGGGTTCACTATTTTTAGGATGGCACTCCAACATCCAAGACTTTTGAACACGTCACCAGTGAGATCGGAGCTGAAGAAGCAGAGGAAGTGGGAGTAGAGCACCTGCTGAGGTACTAGACAAATCTGTGAACTGCAGTCACGTTCTTGAGGACGTTCTGTTCCCATTAAATAATTGTGACTGCCATGCGACGCACAAATGAGCACTTCAGCTTTCTGTTTAAAAGGCTCACCCACTTTTTCTGTCTTATTTTGACTACAGAGACATAAAGGATACCACAGTTGGTACTCTGTCTCAGCGCATCACAAACCAGGTTCACGGCCTAAAGGGACTCAACTCAAAGCTGCTGGACATCCGCTCCTACCTGGAGAAGGTGGTTGCAGGCAAACTCCCCATCAACCACCAGATCATCTACCAGCTGCAGGATGTCTTCAACCTGCTACCAGACGTAAACCTACTGGTAAGTTGTTCAAGTTGCTTTTGCTCAGTTTATTTGTAGTAACTGTAAGGTTATTTATCTCTTTTTATTTAAGTAAACTTAAAATGATCAAACCAGATTTTTTCCCCTGGTTTTATTAAAACTCAAAACCTGTTTGTGTGCAATTTTTAGAGCGTGATTCCTAAAATAAAGGTTCAGCTCTTACTGTTAACGTTGTTGGTAAAATGTTAGAAATCTAACATCACAGCTGCTTGACGGGCGTCTGTGGCTGAGTGGTTAAAGCAGTCGTCCTCCAATGGGAGAGTTGTGGGTTCGATTCCGCCAGTAGTCACATGTTGAAGTGTCCCTGGGCAAGACGTTGGACCCCTCATTGCCTCCGATGTGTGTATGAATGTGATTTAAAGCAATGATTAGTCTCTAGATTCAGATTAACTTTGCAGAGACCTAGTAGAGTGCTGTAGAGTGCTGTTTGCAACTACCTTATAATGTTTTGCTACTTTGATTCTCTGTAAAATAAATAAATAAATAAAAATCTGTATTTCTCTCTTATGTTTGTCTATTGTTGATTGTTTAAGGAAATTCTACCATTGCTGTTCATCATTCTTTAGTTTGTAGCAGGTCGCTCTTGTAAATGAGACCACGAGGCTCAATGAGATTTACCTGACTAAATAAAGGTTGAATGAATGAGTGTGTGTGTGTGTGTGTGTGTGTGTGTGTGTGTGTGGAGGTAAATGAGGGCACAGGTTGTAGTGTAAGGTGCTTGGGTATTTTGATTGGATAGAAAAGCACCATACATGTAGTCCTCGACTTAAGACGGAGTTCCGTTCCTGCGCGGCGGCGTAAAGCGATATTCAACGTAAGTCAGAACATATGTACATACTAGGGGTGTAACGGTACGCTAAAATCACATTTCGGTTTGGTTCAATTACAGGTACTCCCCGACTTATGAGCGAGTTCCGTCCCTAGGGGGCGCTCGTATGTCAAAATTTCGTAAGTAGGATCACCAACAATTTTTTTTTCTTTCTTTTTAGAAATGAATACATGTACAGTACTGTACAGTCACCAAGCACTTAGCCTATCCTAACAGTTTTTAAAGATGAAGGAGTGAGTTTAATTGTCTCCCTTTCACATAAAGGGAGCTAGCTCCCTTTATGGGAATGGAGCCTGCATGGAGGAGGGAGACAATTCCACTCACTCCTTCATCTTTAAAAACTGTGTTAGGATAGGCTAAGTGCTTGGTGACTGTACAGTACTGTACATTTATCTATTTATTAAAAATATACTGTACAGTATGTATATTTTTATTTATTTATAAATAGATAAATGTACAGTACTGTACAGTCACCAAGCACTCATGCCTGGTACCCACTGCCCCGATTTCGGGCGGCTGAAGCGGCCGGTTTACATTCAAAGTCTATGAGGAGACGCGTGGAGTCACGGCGACCAGGGAAGCGGCGCGATTCGAGTGATCAAAGCGGCGCGGCGGCAGCCCAAGTTCCCTTCGCGGGCACGCGCGCGTCCAAATCAACCTAGCCGTCGAGCCGCCGACGTCCCAAATGTTGATCTCTGGCGGCTCGACGCATCCGGCAAACAGTCGGGAGAGCCTCGCTATCTGATTACACAACCACAACGGGACTTTTTTTGGACTTTTTAAACTTACCGGATCGACCCTCCATGAATTGGAACCAAACTCCGGTAATAAACGTGGCATTTTTACAGTTGCTGCTGACAGGCTGCTGTTCTCTCCAGTGTAGATCACCCCAAACATAAAAAAAACGTTTTATCTCATCAAAGACCGTCGGAAGTGCAGTTAACACAACAACTGAACCCGGAAAACAAGCTAGAGACCCCTCCCTCTGCTACCCCCTAGTGTACGTCATCAGACGGTCTTCAGTGGCCAGTGGGACCGTGACCAGCGGCCAAAAGGGGGCGGCAGGCGCGTTTCGAGTTGTGCAGTGGGTACCAGGCATTAGCCTAACCTAACACAGTTAATGAGTCAGTTGAATTGTCTCCCTCCTCCCCAGCAGGCTCCATTCACATAAAGGGAGCTAGCTCCCTTTATGTGAAAGGGAGACAACTCAACTCACTACTTCATCTTTAAAAACTGTGTTAGGATAGGCTAAGTGCTTGGTGACTGTACAGTACTGTACATGTATTCATTTATTTAAAAAACTTTTTTTAATGAGATGCATATTCGTAAGTCCGGGACCTCGTAAGTAAGAGCGCTCGTAAGTCAGGGACTACCTGTACAAGGAGGGCTCGGTTCGGTTTATTTTCGGTACAAAAAAAGACAAAATAAAGACTTACAAAATGTTTATTTTGAAAATATGCCAAAAATATGTTTGTATTGTATTGTAGTAATAAATAAAAGTGACCCATTTGGATGATATTTTAAATAAACAGCACTCTACAATAAATAAACTATATTAACAATAATAAAAATCTTAATAAATACAATAACAGTCAGAACCAGAACAATAAGCAGCAACAGACTGTTTACAATCTAACTAATCAAGTTTTTGTCCAGTAGCAGCAGTGTGGCTGTATTTGTCCTCATTACTGTACTCGCAACCTCTTCTTGGACCTGCTCCTCCAGGTGGGACAGGTCCTGGAAAAGTTCAGAGTTCAGTTCAGTCATCACACACTTCTTAGCTGCAGGTGATCTCTGGTGGATGTCTGTCCCTGAAGAGGAAGGAGACAGCTGCTACCTCTGTCCCAGACTGGAAATAAAACAAAGAGATAAAAAAAAAAACAAGTTAATAAGATTATGATTTTAAATAAATATTATTTAGATAATAATAACAGAACAATACCTCTTCTTGAACGGTTGAATCTTTCACTCATCATCATCATCAGGGCTTTAATCAGCTCCAGGGCTTGTTGACAATATCAGTTTTAGTTTTTTCATAAAGAGCTGAACTTTTGAGTGATGGATGTTCGTAGCGAGGATCAATAACTTTAAAGCCTGCGCATATAACAACATTCAGACTTAGAATCAGAGATTTAAAAACTCATACAGTTTGTGTTATTGATCTGGACCTATCTGAATTACTTGATAAAAGTAGTTTAAATGCAGCTGCTGTGTAGCGCTGTTTGTAACAGCTGCTGTTTCTTCGTTCACATTCCGATGATGTAGTTTCAAGCGCGTTCACGTTAGACGTGTTGCTGCTGCAGAGCCAATCTTCATGAAACAAAGTCCACACACACAGCTTTGGATGTGCGCTCGTCTTTTAACAAGAAAGCCATGAGACCGCAGCGAGATGCTAACGGCTAAATGCTGTGCGTGCTGCGCGATAATAGCTCCGTGCTGAAACGCGCCCAGGAAATTTTGTTCCGTGGCTTATATATTAACGTTCAATGAGTGAAAAAATAACCGAAATGGTACGCAGGTGGACTGAATCAAACGTGACATACCGAAATGGTTCGGTACACCCACGTGTACCGTTACATCCCTAGTACATACTGAACCATATACGTACAGACCAGTGGTGTAGTCTACGTGATACTCAAGTATATGGAGTATACCCACTAGAAAAGCTTAAGAATTTCAGTATACTCACTTAAAAGTGCCCAATGGTACATGACATACCATTAGGTACATGTCATTGATACGTTAAATGACAGTTAAACACTTCTGTAACAATCTATTGGTGTGCAGTGCTTTTCTTTGATACTGTTTTATAAATTATATAACATGTTTTTAATACAAAGCCAGCTGTTGTACAAAGTTTGTTGTTCATTTATTCAAATATAAGCATCATAAAAATTTGGAACTGTTCAATATGTTTAAAAATCCAAATAATTTGACGATTACATTTTACTAACCAGTTGGTTTCTAAGCACGGTATGCCCACTACAAAAATGTAGACTACACCACTGGTACAGACTGTATTTTACCAAGCACTTAACCTATCCTAATACAGTACCCTACATAATTATCAAAACACATACATTTGGGAGCCATAATGAAGGGAAAAAAAAAAGAGTAAATTTCTTACTGGTATGCTGGTGAAGCCGTTTCCTTCGTCCCTCCTCCGTATTCTCTATTGCGTTTATGACATAAAACCGCCGTCCAGCTCGGTCCATCTGCCGTATTCCGTTCCGTTTACGACGTAAAACAGGGTTCACAGTACAGTTTTGTTTTGTTTTTTGAATGTCCAGAGGACCAGACTTAGCTTTTTTTAGAGAGTAATGTCCACCGCTACGTTAAAACGTAAAACCGGAAACTGCGTAACTCGGTTTTTCAAAATAAAATTTCAAAATATATATATATTTTTTTTAAATGGGAGATGTGTGCCATAACCATGAAACGTCGTAACTCGAGACCGACGTAAGTCGAGGACTACCTGTATAAGTACACCTCCAGTGTTGGACAAATAAATACCTGGTCAATTTGATAAAAATAATAAAAACTATCCGCTTCAAAACTGCTGGTAGCTTTATTTCCATCCATTCTCTTCCGCTTATCCTGGGTCGGGTCGCGGGAGTAGCAGCCTAAGTAAGGAGGCCCAGCCCAGACTTCCCTCTCCCCAGCCGCTTGGGCCAGCTCCTCCGGGGGAATCCCAAGGCGTTCCCAGGCCAGCCGAGAAACATAGTCCCTCCAGCGTGTCCTGGGTCTTCCTCTGGGTCTCCTCCCGGTGGGACATGCCCGGAACACCTCACCAGGGAGGCGTGCAGGAGGCATCCTAACCAGATGCCCGAGCCACCTCAACTGGCTCCTCTCGATGTTCCGGATGACTGAGCTTCTCACCTTATCTCTAAGGGAGAGTCCAGACCAGAGCCCTAGAGAGAGAGAGTTCCGACACTCTTTGAACTCGCCGACAGGCGGTCACGTGGTTCATGCAGCTCTCAATCGTTCCAAATTACGGCTATGGAAACCTTGTGGAGCTGCGCCCTCTGGCGGCGACATAGCGCTACTGCAGGCAGCGTCAGACTGTAACCATGGTAACATCAGGTCCAGACCAGAGCCATATATATAGAGAGTTCCGACACGCTTTGATGTCGCCGACAGGCGGTCAATCGTTCCAAACAACGGCTATGGAAACCTTGTGGAGCTGCGCCCTCTGGCGGCGACGGAGCGCTACTGCAGGCAGAGTCAGACTATAACCAGAGCCATGGAACAAATCGCCCCCTCCATGACCCACGTGACTTCCGCATTCCATTCTTACAATGGAACTCAATGGAAGTGTCGCAACTCTCACTTTATATGGCTCTGGTCCAGACCAGAGCCATGGAACGAATCGCCCCCTCCATGACCCACGTGACTTCCGCATTCCATTCTTACAATGGAACTCTATGGAAGTGTCGGAACTCTCTCTCTCTAGGGCTCTGGTCCAGACACCCTGCGGAGAAAACTCACTCCAGCCGCTTGTATCTGAGATCTCGTTCTTTATCATTACACGGTCACAACCCAAAGCTCATGACCATAGATGAGGGTGGGAACGTAGATCGATCGGTAGCTTTATTTAATATCAAAAATTCAGGCCCAAAACTGTGTACCATTTTGAACTTGTCAAAATGATTCTGATTGTTATGGTTTGTTTTCTAGGAGTTCACAAAAGCCTTTTACCTGAAGACCAACGACCAGATGCTGGTGGTCTACTTGGCCTCGCTGATTCGCTCCGTGGTGGCTCTGCACAACCTGATCAACAACAAGATTTCCAACCGAGACGCGGAAAAGAAGGAAGGACAGGAGAAAGAGGAAGGAAAGAAAGAGAAGAAAGACGACAAAGAGAAAAAGGACGACAAAGACAAGGACAAGGAAAAGGAGAAGACAGAAGGTGCCAAGAAAGATGAGAAGAAGAAGAAATGAGTGCTCCGCCGCTGTGGTTTTCTCTCAAATCGCACCATCTTCATCCAAACGGTGCTCTACTTTCTGACCACGCTTTCTCTGTATGTGGGTCTCAGACTAAAAGTAGGACTCTGAATGGGGAATTGTGTCATTTGAGATTTGGCCTCGTGGTAACAGATGACACTCAAAGACTTATCATACAGAGATGATGTTTGTTCTCCGGTGTTCTGAACTGTGAGAACATGATGCTGTCCTCATAGTTTCCATGCTCTTGTTGTTTTCCAGCACCCGCTGTTGCTTATTTTGTAAGATGGAGAAGAAATGTTATCGTTTCTGTATCGCTCATTAAATCGGGATTATATTAAAAGATGCGTTTTGCGATTCTGTTCCCATTTCATCAATAAATCTGATACAAATTGGGGTAATTTCTTGTATCAATTGTAGACATGTTACATTTGTATTTTCAGTGTAGTTTAACTGAACAAATCAGCCTTAACTGAAAATGAGAAAAGGTTTGAACAGTTTTATTTAACGCCACGTATAAAAATAAACCAGCATGCAACGTGGCAATACTTCACATCTTGATTTATTAAGGTAGATGGTTGAATATTTACATCAAATAGGCTAACAGGCCTCCCTTACAAAAGAGATCTGTGATCTCAATGAGATTTGCCCTGGTTAAATAAATAAATAAAAATGTACCGTAGTTGGTCATTTTTGTACATATCGCTGTATAGCCTGGCGTTCATTATTTTTTCAATTGCTTCCACTCAAGTAACAACCACCCAATGTTCAACAAAACTTAAAATCTAGTACCAGATAAGTTCTGTATAATATTGGGGCAGAACAGAAAAGAGCTAACCTTGTGATATTAATGGATTTCCCGCACAGGAACTGCTTCACTTTTTTTTTCTTCTCAGGTTCAGGTCAGAACTTACCGGTACCTTTGACTAATTCTTTTTTCCTTTATGTTTTAGTCAGAACATCCATGTCCGACCTCAGATTAAGATCTTGTTAAAGGAAATAAAAATATGTTTGCCTTAATTTGTTTTCCATTAATGACAAGTTGTCCTTAAAGTAGACCCAAACCATGAAACTACCACCACCATCAGATTGCAGTGTAATGCAGGGGTTCCCAACCCTGGTCCTTGAGGAACACCATCCTAGATGTTTTGTTTCTCTGCTTGATGCCTGATTTTAATTAATGGGGAATTTACAGGCTTCTGCAGAACATGAAGAAATTAAATCACTGAATCAGGCGCGCCGGAGCAGGGAAACAAAAACATGCAGGATGGTGTTCCTCAAGGATCTGAGTTGGGAACCACTGCGAGTTTTCTTTAATAAAACTAAAATCAATAAGGAATTGTAATATTTTATCAAACTGAATATTTTTTCAAGATGTATCTTTTTGACTGCATAAAGAGGAATTGCTTGTTTATTAGAGATGCTCAGCAGTTATTGATGTTCGTTATTAAAATGTATTTTTGTTTGTCTGGGGGTGTTAGGGTGGTGGAGGAAGGCGGGAAGATAAAATATATATTATTTCATTTTGATGAATAATTTTCTATAATTTGTTAAAACTCAATACCATTCGAAGACTAGTTCTAAAATTAAACATTCTGTTTTACCACTGGGAGTGCAAGATTACAACAAACCTCAAATTATAAAACAATTTTATTTTATTTGCTTCATGTTAAAATACAATTTATTGCTCTGGACGTTAACTTTCCGTTGAGTTGCACTTCAATACGACAAAGTGCAAATAAAATTGTCATAGACAAAATTTAAACTGGAAATATTTGTTGGTTTTACCTTTTATTAACCAGTTTGGGTGGAATGCAGACATTTCAGATTTAAAATAAGTTTAACATTAAGTTATATATATATATATATATATATATATATATATATATATATATATATATATATATATATATATATATATATATATATATATATATATATATATATATATATATATATATATATATATATATATATAAATATATATATATATATAAATATATATATATATATATATATATATATAAATATATATATATATATATATATATATATATATATATATATATATATATATATATATATATATATATATATACATATATACATATATACATATATATATATATATATATATATATATATATATA
>JBBPBX010018397.1:0-45656 GCA_038048925.1 Garcialebias charrua | reverse complement strand
TCAACTTTATGACCGAGGTCAACTTAAATCTTGTGGATTTAAATGGTTGTTAAGATTAGTTTTTGTTGTGGGTGTTGGACTTAGCGTTTCTAAGTTCAAGTTGGACAATGCGACTTATAGGGTGGGAAATATGGTAGTTTAAACCTGATTAGTTTATTTACTAACTTGTGTTTGGACGACCTTATTATCCCATGAAGTCGGTGAGTTTGTGAGATCTTTGTCTTTTGTGGAGTCATTGAACGCCTTGTAAGGTTTGATCTGATTTCGATGTACCCATTTAGCAATTGGCTCTTTGCGGCCTTTGCTGATTTTGATCTCGTAGACGACTGAGGACACTTTGTCTGTTATCAGATGAGGTCCAGTCCACCTGGGCATTAGTTTGCGGGCGAGAGTTCCGGTCCCGGACTCTCCTTTCCCGGTTGCTGGGGCGAACGTATAGTACCAGACTCTGTCTCCCACTTGGAGTTCATTGTGAGAGGCCTTCTGGTCATAGTACGCCTTGCGTCCTTCAGCGGACCTTTCCAGGTTTTTCTGGGCGAAAGCAAAAGTGTTTCTGAGGTGTACATTCAAATCTTTCATGTATTGTTGTGTAGTGTAGGCTGTCGCCATGACGGCGTCGCCTGGTTGGTACAACAGGTGTAGAGGGAGAGTCATTTGTCGACCGGTCATCATCTCGAAGGGAGAGATGCCAGTTGATGTGTGTGGAGTGGCTCTTATGGCCATGAGGACCAGAGGGAGTTTCACATCCCAGTCCTTGTGGTTTGCAGCCACGTATTTCTTCAAAATACTCACCACAGTTCTGTTTGCTCTCTCAACTTGGCCTGAAGCCTGTGGGTGGTAGCCGACATGAAAGTTGGCCTTGACGCCTAGCGTCTTCCACAGTTCTTTCATCACTTCACCTGTGAAGTGTGTACCTTGGTCTGAGTTCACCCGAAGGGGAAGTCCAAACCTTGAGAATATATGATTCATTAACAACATAGCAGTTGTTTGTGCTGTGTCGTTAGGAGCTGGTAGGCATTCTACCCATTTGGTAAATGCACAGGTTACCGTGAGAAAATATTTATTTCCTCTAGAGCTCTTAGTGAGTGGTCCAACCCAGTCGATCTGGAGGTCAGACCATGGGAATGCAATGCCTCTGCTTTGCAGTGGTGCTCTGTGAAGTGGTCTGGTTGGCTGAAACTGGCCACAGACCACGCACCCTTCAATGTAGTCCTTGACATCCTTTTTCATTCCAGGCCAATAGGCAATTTGTTTTAATGCCGTCAGCGTGGCTTTATCTCCTTTGTGTCCTGCGGACGGGAGATCATGGGCATGAACTAACATCACCCCCCTTTGGTCATGGGGAACCACGAACACAGGTGAGGACGTTGGTCCATGAGCGAAAGTCAGGATGCCCTTGAGTAGTTTAAGCTGTTTGCGCAGCTGATAAAGGACTTTAAGGTCTGGATCGGAATCCAGTTCGTCTTTAGACGGAGTGTTCTTGTCCGGATCAGTCAGATACAGTATCATGGAGTTGATAGCAGGATCCGACTTCTGAAGTTGGATGATGTCAGGGTCAGTCAGTGCGGGTCGTACGGAGACTGCGTTGTCAGCAGGTTTGTCCGCGGCCTGTGCACGTGTGACTGCCATAACTCTGACTGAAGGTTGTGTTGGCAGAGTCTCGATTAACCAGGAGGGGTCGAAGGACCATAGAGGACCTTCGTCGGCTCCTTCTTTGGCTAAGGAGTCTGCAATGTCATTGTAGTGTTTGTCATCGCCAGGGACTCTAGAATGCCCTGGAACCTTCTTCCAGTAGATCTGTAAGTCATGTGATGTCACCAAGTGATCACACGCTATGAAAAGCTCTTTGTGTTTGACCACTTTTCTGTCGCTTGTTAGGAAACCGTTCTGTTTCCACACAGCGAGGTGACAAGCGAAACTCAAACGAGCATAGTTAGAGTCAGTGCAGATGACTAGCGTCTTGATGGAGCGTTCTACTACAATCTGGAGAGCTATTAGGATTCCTGCAATCTCAGCATACTGAGAAGTCTGAGATCCTAATTTGTAGCTGAAAGTTATCTGCTCTTGGCCTTGGAGGAGGACCCCTCCAACACCTGCTCTGCAGATCTTGTCGCGGAGGAATGAAGATCCATCCACGTACAATGTTGTCATATCTTTGCAGATATTGTCATCAAAGAAGTGGTGATTCGGGTCTTCAGTTACTGGGGTTTTTACCTCAACCGGCGGCTGGGTGGCTGGTACATCTTGTGTACACTTCTGGCAGATTGCCAAGTCCGTCCCCAGATGAGACTTCTTGTTCTGACCATAACGGATGTCTAGGTTAAAACTTTGAAGTGCCATGAGCCACGTTGCAACACGTGAGTTTGTCACCACACCATCTCTGATGCGTTCACTGTTAAGGAAGGTCACTGGCTGGTGTTGTGTTTCCACAATGATTTTCTGCCCACCAATGTAGCTGGAGAAATGTTTAACTGCCCACACTGTGGTCAGTAAAGCTTTCTCACAGTCTGAGAATCTCAATTCGGGGCCTGCCATCGTTTTGCTGGCGTAGGCTACTACACGTTTGTCTCTGTCGTGTATCTGGTATAGACCTGCACTTATGCAATGAGCTGAGAAGCCCACTTCCAAGTAAAACTCTTTGTTGTAGTCCGGGTAGACTAAACAAGGGGCTGACTTGATCCTGTTTATAAGAGCGTCCATAGCCTGCTGCTGTTTGTCAGTCCAGACAAATGGAACGTCTTTCTTAAGGAGTTCAGTCAGTGGCTTTGCAAGGTCTGCATAGTTCTCTATGAACTGGTTCGAGTAGTTACACACGCCAAGAAAACTTTGTAGTTCTTTGAGACTGGTGGGGACTTTGAGATTGTCAAGGCCTTGGGTGCGAGTCAGCTGTGGTTGTACTCCGTCTGGACCTACAAGTAGGCCAACGTAGTCCACCTTGGTTCTGCACCACTGGCACTTCGACAGTGATATTTTAGCACCAGCAGTTGTTAGCTGATTCAGAACGTGGTCGATCTCAGCCAAATGTGAGTCCAGTGTTGGCTGCCTCAAAAGGACATCGTCCACGTAGATCAGTGTTCCACGCTCGTGGGCGTCTGGACATGCTTTGTTCAAGAAGATGTTGAACTCTGCAGGTGAGTTAGCGTAGCCAAAGGGACACCTGTTAAAGGTGTATTGACGGCCACCAAAAGTGAAAGCTAGTTTGTACTGGTCCTCGGCGCGCACAGGGATGGTCCAAAAACCAGAGGCGACGTCGAGGGTCGAGAAGTACTTACCATTGGTGACCTTGGGCAGTTCCTGTTGGAGTTGCGTCATAGGCCATCTGGATAAGGGAACTTGTTTGTTTAGCTTTCGGTAGTCTATAGTGAGTCTCCACTTACCATTTGGTTTTAACACCGGCCATAAAGGCGCAGAGTAAGTGCTGTTACAGTATCGGATGATACCTTTTCCTAACAGGTCAGCAATGATTTCCCTGATAGGTTGATGTGCTGCCAGAGGAATCTTGTATTGTCTGACAAATGCAGGTGGAGCATCAGGCGGGGTTGGAATGCTCACTGTGTGGAGCGTGGTCAACCCACAATCCATCGAGTCAGTTGAGAATGATTTTTCATATTTTAGCAGAACTTTGCGAAGTTTGTCCCTGTCTTCATCAGTTTCCAAGGCGTCGGCCTGAGCGACCACCTGGTCTATCTGTGAAGCAAATGAGAGCGGTTCTTGTTCTCTGGGGAGCTCCAGTGAGTCCCCTTCAGTGTCATAAAACCTGTCAACAGGTAGTGCACTGTAAGTTTGAGGGCCTAGACTTTCTCCTTGGTTGAAACCGAACCTGTGGACAATGTCCCGGTCGGACTCAGTGGGGGAGAAAAGAGCTATGGCCTGTGTTGGTTTTGTGAACAAGACTCGCCCCGAATGATGACTTGGGATCAAGTTTTCTGGGAGTCCTCCCAGAAATGGAATGCTTAGTTCAAAATCATGAAAATCAGTAGAGATCAACCATCCTAGCTGTGAGCGCTTTGGGATCAGTACCTCTTCTGTGCTCGTGTTACACACAGCGACAGTCGTGGTTCTGCCGTCGAGGGTCACTTGGCATGTGGCCTCCATGGACAGTCCTAAGTTGAAAAACATAGGAGATGGTTGAAAGCATGCCTGTTTTGTTCTAATAGCCTGTCCTTTCATGATGTGAATCATCACCGGCTTGTTCATAACCTGAGGTGGCACCACAGTGTTATGGCTGTTAGCAACCTGGCAGACCTCTGGAATGGTCTGTCCAGCCTTAAGGTTCTCTGTGGTTAACACAGGAGAGTCCTTCGTGGCTGTATCTAGTGACCACAGTGCATTGTTGTTGACGTCCACTCGGACACCTAATCTTACCAAAATGTCGGAGCCTATGTAGGTTGCATGTGGTAAGTTCGGGACCACGAGGAACGGGTGATCCAGTTCTCGTTGGTTCCAGATTAGTTTAAGGTCAATGATCCCTTTAGCAGTCATTACCTGTTTATCGTTGGGGTCTAACGGGAAGCGGAAAGCCTTTTTGTTCATTCCGAGACCCAACTGTTTCTTAACCAAGGTTCCAAAGAAAGCTTGGCTGATCGCTGATTTCTCCGTCCAAGGGGACAGAACAGCATCATCGGTGTGGGATCCTTGAATCTCAACACCTTTGACTACCTGTGGTAGGTAGTGTTCGGTGAGTGCCAACTGTTTCAGCTCGCAGAGGGGGCTCTCTTGTTGGACCTCTACTGCCTCACCTGTAGTTGGAGGTTCACCCACAGGGATTGTGCTCTCGTCTGAGCATTCCCTTTTGCCTTCCGCGGTACCTGCCGTTAGACGGTCAGTGTTACTCTGTGTAGGCATATCGATCGGCAGTGGTTGACTCACTCTGGTCCACATTGTCTGATCGCCATAATCTATAACCGCGTCGAAGCGGTTTATAAAGTCTTGGCCAACCAAAAATGGGCATGAGTCAACGGTGGACACGTATACCGGGTGGTATAGTGTCGTCTCACCAATCTGCATGTGAACCATTGCTATAGCTGTTAGGGTTGTACTCGTCTCCGAGAGACCCTGCAAAACTATAGCACATTCTCTGAGGGGTATTTCCCTGTCAACACCGCTAGCGGCCAGCCGCAGCTCTTCTAACAGTGTGGGTGACATAACGGATATGTCTGCCCCACCATCCAAGAGGGCCTCTTTTCTGAGGATCCCTTCCAACGTGATGGACAGGTAAGCCTTCTTAGCGGGCCCCTTTCTGATAATGTCACACAGGAACTCACCAGGTTGTCTCCGACGTTTATCACGCCTACCCCTGACTGTGTGACCTTCATTTATCAGTACTGTTAGTGCAGACACACATGGGTCTGACTGTTCAGTTCGTGGCGAGCCACTTTCAACGGTGAGTGAGCTTTCCCCCCCTTTTTCTGACGAGGGGTGCTCAGGCTCCGTAGCAATGAAGTCATGGTTACAGTCAACGTTCTGTTGACTGTCACATTCTGGACTGTCAACGATTCGACTGTCATTACCCTGATTGTCAGCATCCTGGCCACCAATGTCTTGGTGACTGCCAGCAACTGTGGCATTGTTGTTGTTAGAATGTTCAGAGTTACTATCAATGATAGTGCTACACATCACACCGGGTTTGTTCTCATTTTTAGTATTTTCCCACGTGTCGAACATCTGACGTATTTCCTCCTTGACTTCTGGGGACAGAGGGCTACGGCCTTTCCTCCGGGACTTCTGCGATTTTTTGTCTGTCTCGGACTGTTCAGTTTGAGGGGTAGGGGGAGCAGGTCCACGGCGTGGGGGCCCCTTCCGGGCCCAGACTGGCTTCGGGTGTCCCCTCTGGGACCACCCTTGGTTCGGGGGTTCCTGCTGGGACCACCCTTGGTTATATGGGTTACCCTTGTACCCATAATCTTTACTCGTTGGACGCGCACCCCCCTTTTGATCCTTTTGTTCACCCTCCGTGTTTTGCTTGAGCCACCTTGGGTTTTTCCTCAAGCGGACACCCCCACTTTGTGGTTTGTCAGGGTGAAAGGTCTGTTTCTTTTCGCCTGTCGGTGGATAGGGAGCTGGTGCTCGCGTCCCTTCCAGTTCCAGCGATTGGGAGTCGGCTCTCGCACTCGTGAACACCTCTACGGGTGTTCTGCATTCCATGCGGGCCTCGAAAACATTTACGGCGCATTGTTTCATTTCCTTGATGGTCTTGTCTCTGAAATTAGCCATCACTTGAACTGACTCTTTTATATCAGGGTGGAGGTTTTTACCGAAAAGGTATTTAAAACCTACGTCGTCCTCCATGCCCGGTTCATTGCGATTACCAAAGAAAGCCTGGAACATTCTCTGGTAATATGCCTGTGGATGCTCCTTCTTACCTTGCACGACCTTCTCGGCATCAGGGTAGCCACCAGGCCCCATGTTTGGAGTGAACTCTCGTATAAGAGTATCACGCAACAGTTTGTAATCTGTTTTTATGGCGTCCGGTTGGCGAACAATGAAGTTATATACAGGCCAGTCTGCGGTGAGCCTGATCAGCGCAATTTTATCCTCAGCAGTAGCATTTGGAAAATTACCCAGCTGGAAATCAAGAGAGTCTAGGTAGTTCTTTGTATAGATTGAACCCAACGGCCCTGGCTCAAAGCGTTGAATGTATCTAGAAAGCTTCTGGAGTTCAGGTATTGGAATAGAAAGTTTAGCATCATTGCTATTCCCATTTACCTGTGATCCATGTGCAGGTGTTGATGTTGAGGACGCAAGTCCCTGCTCCGACTGGCGGGTCTTAACAGGTACGGTGAGCTGTTCTGCATCACCGCGTGGAGGTGGTGGGGGTGGTGGTGTGATGCCTTGAGAATGCTTTGCCACAACATCCACCCACCTCTCCCTTTCTTTAAAGAGGTTTTCTTTAGTTAAGGTCAGTTCCACCTTACTTTCAGTCAATTCTCTGCGTAAACAATCAACTGCAGTTTGTAGCGCTGTGCACTGTTCACTGAGTTTTCTATTTTCCTCGAATTGAGTGCTCTCTTTTAGTTGTTCTTTTAATTTATCATACTCTATTTTCAACATTGTGCACCGGGTGTGGGCTTCTTCTCTTTTTTCCTTGTTCTCTTGTAGATCTTTAGACATCGATTGTACCTGTTGCTGTAATATTTCATTCTCTCTGATAGAATCGTCATATTTTTGTCCTCTGGACCGAATGTTTTCTTCATATGAATGTGTTTGCAACAGTATTTCATTGTTTAAACGTTCAATCTCTGTATTTGTCGTTTTCTTGTATGACACAAACTCTGAAGTGGTACCTTCGTGTTTAGTTTTCTCATCAGCCAGTTTATTTTTTTCATCAGCCAGTTCATCCTCAAGGTCCCCACTCTTATACAGTTCATGGTCCAGTCTGGTCTTCAACAGAAAGGCCAATTTGACAGTACGGTCGGCGCTGAGCTTTTTTCCACCTTTTTTGATTATGCCTGTTGCTAGACTTTCTAACTCTGTGTCCAGAGTCGGGGTGTCCATTGCTGCTACCTCCTCACCATACTTCACGAGTGTTTTCATTAGCAGTTTTAAGGCATTATCAACACAATCTGTGTCCTCTGACTCAGACTCTGAATCCTCCTGCGCTGGGATTTTCTCCTCAACCGGCGCTGGAGTTTGCTCACCATCAGCATCCTCCAAGGATGAGGATGGAACAACTTCATCTGATTGTTTATCCATATTTGTTTTGAGTCTGTAAAAATCAACAAGCTGGTACATGCAGGTGTTATTCGAAAAAGAAATTCGTTATCAAATTAACCTCACTGTTGTAAACGTACACAGAAAAACGTTAAAAATGCTATTTTTAACCAAAAGTGTACAGTGTATGCCAATGCTGTTTAAAATTTTGAATGTGGAAATGCTCTGCTCTCCATCAACTTTTCTTTTTTATTTAATCTGAAAATTAAATAAAAGATGCTTTTTTGAGTGTTATTTTAAATCTCTTCAGTATTTAAAATGAGCATCAATTGTTCGTCTGTACCTCTGTTTTCAAAAATTCTTTATTTAAAATAAACAGGAGTTTTTGTTTGTGTACAGAACAATTTTAAAGCTGGTAATTTTCACCATAAAAAATGCTGACTTTATGATGTGTTGAGAGAAAACTCATCTATTAACGTCCAGCAGGGGGCAGCGTCGCGTATGTTATCACGAAGCGACTGAGTTTAAATCAGTACATGGAAAGAAAACAACCTATTAGGGTTAGTTTTCAGTAAGAACGTGATAATTGCTCGAACCGCTTTCTTGTCAGAGACAAGTTTATGTTGCTAGACAGTGTTGATGGCTTCAGATGAGTGTTTAAGTGTGTGTTCGTGTGTGAACGAGTGTGAGCCAGCGAGTGTGACCTGTCACTCAAAGTGCGGCACCTGGAAGTGACGACAAAAATGGGCGGGCCCACGCAGCGTGCGTAGCGCGTCACCAGCTTCTTACGTGAGCGAGGCGGAGCTCGCTACAACATACGTGACGTCAACAAATCAATCACAGCATATGTAGTTCATTCTCCAAGCATAAATGGCGAATGTAGTTTTTCTTACCTTCGACCAATGTAGTACCGGAAATGACGACAAAGTGGGCTGGTCGCAACGGCGTGCGACGTGATTGACAGCTCACAACAGCGAATCAGCGTTCGCCACAAGAGTGATTGACAGCACACAACAGCGAATCAGCGTTCGCTACAAGAGTGATTCACAGCACACAGCACTCGTATCATCCAATCACAGCTCATAAACGGACATGAGACACGTCTTCTTAACGTTAGCTTGCACAGCAGACCACAACTTTATAGACTCTTAAAACAACTCAAACGCTACAATTTAACTTCCCAAAATTCTGAAACATGCGGCGCGCACATCTAGACAGGCAAACTTAGTTACGCTCAGTAACACAGCACCTCAACTGTAACACGACACGGACTCCCTCGGAGCCGCGTTCAGGTCGGTTCCGTCCACTTTAAAGGAGCAGAACTCGGGTTTCACGAACCACTAACCGACACGTTCTAACAGTATATGCTGCTTCGACCTTCTTTAAAATGTAAAACACCACAACAGCAATCTTGTAGATGTTAAATTAGCTTTCAGGCTTCTGACTCGGCGGTCAAACAAAGCTTTGTACAGGAGTCCGCGTGAACTGGACCGAACCAGAACTTCCACAGACTACGGCTGACAAAACTTCACCTGAATGCTTCCAACAGCGTCTAACAGAGTTGAAACAATAATAATCTCACAGCTTCAAATGATAAAAACATGCAGAATCTGCCTGCTTTGAACACTTCCAGCCAAAATCATTATCCTCAGAGTTTAAAACTTGGATCCTTTTATGCAAACATGACGTTACAGTTCATGACTGAGACCACAGATTTATCAATAAACTTTTAGAAGCCGATACGAGGCCACCAGATGTAAGAATTAATGTGGAGGTCAATATTAATACTGACCTCTTTATCCTTAATTAATCTACTTATTCAGATTGAATAGTAAATTCACGGATTCTCTTCTTTTTCAGTTTATTCAATATTTCTGTGATCTTTATGATGGATAAATAAACAGAGCCATTAAGTGACAAAGACGTTAACTTAGTTTGATATGTCAAAGAGACACTATCATTTATTTAGAATAAATCAACTAAATTAACACCATTACACTTGATTGACATGATTTCACTTTCTTTCAATTTAAAACGTCAGCACACTTAAATTCAACACAACAGACATAAATATTGGATGTTAACATATTTAGTCTGTGGGCTCTTTTAGCTTAAAAATATAGTTTCCAGCTTAGATAGAGAGGGGAAAGAGTAGGAGGAATAAGAGGTTGGAGAGATTAAGTTATTTATCTCGAGTGTAACCAGAGATGACACATTCCATCCGACTTCGGCTAAATCCCAGGTACGTTTGTAAACCGCTCTTTACCTTTTGACGATGCGTCTGATAAAGATATTGCCAGCCTCCCAGGTGCACGGAGTCCTTCCGGCCCTCGTACGTCTGAACTGGTCGTTTACTTCCAACGTCTCCTCGGATCCGCGTCAGCCGTCAGAAACATGTGGCAGCTTCTGGCTGACTTCAAGACGAGATGTTTCTCAAAGGAAGTTCATTAAGAACTTTGGAGCTTTTGCTCGGGGAACTGGATGGAGACGTCCATCAGTTCTAGCTGACAAGTTAGTCTTTGGCTCTTGACCAAGCTTGACCAGCTGCAAGGCAGAGAGCTTTCAGGTCTCCGTCCATTCAAACTCTTTGTCCATTCAAAGACTGAAGCGTTTCCGCACAGTTAGAACTTAAAAGCAGGAACACAGAGAGGAGTTCACTTGCTTTATCAAACCCAAGGTTACAAGCCAGCAGCAGAGAGAAATGTTTAGGAAAAAAGACAGATAACGCTGGAGCCCTGCTCATCAGACTGTCTCTGAGTTTCTAAACAAAACCGTCCGGTCTCTGTGACCCGAAGGCTTCACCTTTAAACACAGCAGTGAAGACAGTAATTAACACATTTCAGAATAACACAGCATAAAAGCACATATCATGAAAATGAGAAAAGTTATTCTTGATTACATTAGAATAAAATCAAGATATAGAAATAGTCTCTTTTAGTGACTATATGTCCTCAGATTATAACTAATGGAATAATTGTGTTAAATGTCCTGCTTTACTGAGAGGTCAGTAAAGGTCATCACTGGACAGTTCAAAAGTACACAGGTGTCTTAAAAGTGGACAAGGTCATGTCCACTACATCTGTGTGCAGTGAAAGTCAGTGATCGGACCAATAAACACTTGTTTACAGCAGTAAATGTAAATAAAAATCTCTTTAATTTTCATTTTGTGCAAGTTTATATGTAGTACAGTGAACTGATATTTTTAAAATTTAACTTAAAAAACCTAAATTAATGATAACTGTCATATGCTTCCTTGCATGCCAAGTTTTTAACAAAGATCTCTCTTGATCTGTTCACGCTCAAAGTGTGTTGTGTTGGAGATGGCGTCCGGTTGATTAGTTGTGGCAACCATTTTGAATCGGGTTGACTCCAAATCGTAAAGACTTGTAACCGTACATCCAGGGATGGCTCTCAGAGTTGAATTAAATTTGGTCCACTCATTTAAGAGCTTTTTTGCTAACTGATTCATGACTTTGATCTCCTAGTACCCGAGCGTCTGAGAGCTGTCTTGTGGAAACTTTTCTGTTCTCTATCGACTTTATACATTTTGTTTTAGGATTTTTAGCTTCTAGTTTGGCAGGTAAAGAAAAACAAATGCATTGATTCTATTTAAATCAGATGTACGAAGGTAAAGCTCTTTGTGAGTTCAGTTTAGTTGAATGAACTTGTTTTCAGTCGAGATTTTAAACTTGAGATGTCCAAACAAATTATTCAAAGTGACTTGTGATTCCTTTCTTTCCTGCAGAGATGACCTTGTGCAGGTGGGGGTTGGCCCCTCTAATCACACTCTGTCAGTGAGAACTGTCAACGTGGGTCTGACGCTTCTTTCAGTGTGGGACAGTGAAAACATGGGCGTGGCAGACTATGTCCCACTTCCTGTCCAGCACGCCATCTACATGGACGAGTCCAACAAACTGGTGGTGGGAGACGTGGTCTGCTTCCAGGTCCAGTTAACGAGCCCAGATGGTGAGGGGTGTGCATTGGAGTAAAGCACTCGTTGTTTCACACATTATTAGTTCTGTTCAGAGTACAGTCATTGTTAAACACTCAGAAAATGTACACCGTGATTCAGATTTGGTGTATGTCAGACTATTATTTCAGTTTATTTAAAACAGAAGCAGCTTGTTCACATTCAAAGAGGAAAATGTTCATTTGGTTAAAGCTGTTTTTAAATTTTTGTTCTGTCTTTTTCTGAATAGCTTCATGTCTTCAATTTTTCCTTTGCACATTTTCTAAAAAGAGAAAATGATCTTGCGTTTTTCTGTAGGTGTTTCCGGCACATGGCGCTCCTCTGCAGACAGCGTTCTTCAGGTGGACTATAGAAGCGGCGCGGCCGTAGCCAGAGACTCTGGGACGGTCACTGTGTACTATGAAATACCTGGCGTATTGAAAACGTACAGAGAGGTCAGTTATGTGTTTGTATTCCATCTAATTCCTCGTAGACAATCTTTGAACTAGACCAGTAAGAGCACACTGATGTAACTTTGTGTTATCTAATCAATTAGAAAATAAAGGAGTAGAAACAAAACCCTCTGAGTAATGATGCAAACTGGACAACTTTCTGGTTTCTTCTTTTTATCCCAAAGATTTGTGCACACATCAAAATAAATTACAATATATTTAAATGCTCTTTACCCAAAGATTTGTGCACACATCAAAATAAATTACAATATATTTAAATGTTCTTTACCCATCACGCTCCTTGTTTTGTCAATTGACTTCAAGCAGCAAAATGAAATTAAAATTTTCTTTCTGCTAAGTGAGAATTCATGAGTTGTGGTGTTTAATATGTAGTTAAGTGGTCACAAACCTCTTCAGGAAGTGAACGTGACGAAGGTGTTTCCATCAGTGTGCGGGGAAGCATTAATGCAAGCAGCAACGTCTCTGTTAATTTTTCTGACAGTGTGGCATGATTGATGCAAACGATCAGTGGTGGATGCAGAGCACCCACCTGAAAAAGTCTTGTTTGTTTTCTGTGTGTGTTTATCTGTAGGTGGTTGTGGAGGCACCAACGAGGACATCGGCTATGGCTCAGGCTTCACCCGTCAGGCCCGGCAAGGAGACGAAGGTTCTTCTTACGACCCGAGAGAGAGGAACCAACCTCATTGGTATGGATTTATTTAACTAGTAGTGAGACTTTGGTTCTCCTTTTTACTAGTGATCCATCAAATGAGTGAACTTTTGTTGGATCCAGGTTATTAGTTAGTACTATTATTAGCTTGTACAGTATTATTAGCTTAGCTCGCCTGGTTAACAGACAGGCCAAAATACAAGCTAGAAACCTCTCAATCAGCATTTGCACTTGATTCCTTTAAAAAAAAAAATCTACCGGTAAGTAATTATCAGTACTTTAAGGAGGAAGTCTTGGCTCAGAACTCTCTTTGAAACAAAAGTGTTGAAACCTCGTTTGTTGAAGCTCGATTTTAAGACAATAATTCCAACGAACTAAAAGACTTTAAGCGTTAGCTGAAACAGTTGTTCACTACAAATAACTACCGGTAGGTTAGTATGAGTCACTTGTGTAGAACATATAAAACGACATCAGCCCTCTATGTGTCATATTAGGGGTTGGAATTGGGAGAACCAGATTTTTTTTTTTACAGTATCTACTTTTTTCTAGTTGCCAAGATGGTTGCGCTCAGCCGAGTCGCAGCTTCACAGGCTCCCGGTGAACTCGATCTTTTTTTGTTCCTGTTGTTTTAGTTTTAACTTTTATTAAATTATTTTTAATTAAAAAAAAATAAATATATATATATATTTTTTTTTTTTTTCCCCCGCCTACAATGTACATCTACGGTACGGGTATGACCGGTCCGCGAGTCGACACACTTGTGGAGTTTTCTCTGTCGCTGCCTCGCCATCGTGGTTCAGTTCTTCCAGCCACGGACTCCGGCCTGTCATGGCGTCTGTCTCCGTGATCCTCCATCTGCCTGCAGGGACCGAACTCTACAAACCTGTTCGGTTTCACAAGGAAACCTGGATGTTCTCCGTCTGCTGGACCCAGTTCTGGAGGGCAGCTGCTGCGACCATTGTTACCATCGGGCTGCTGACGGGACATGCTAACACTGCTAACAAGACCACACCGCTAACAGTACCAGGCTGCTAAGATAACCTCACTGTCATCAGAACCACTCTGCCAATAAGACCATGCTGTTGATTTATTTCTTTTTCACTTTTGGCGCCTTGTTTCTGTATTTTTGTTACATGCTTTGAATAAATCCTGGTTTTATATTAGTTGAGTTTATGTTGGTGCTCGCATTGAGCATGTAAATTATAGCCGAACAGAATCTATGAGAATCGTGCTGCTGCTGTTCGGTGTATTGTTGTGCACTATCTTTTAGCATTTGGCGTTCATTTAGTTAATTTACTTAGTTTATATCTCAGATCCTTATTTACTGTTTCTTTTTGCATTTTATATTTTTGCTATTGTTTGATGTAACTGGGACCCTGTGTACACAATTTATTTCCACCTCATGTACCACGTGATAAGAATGACAAAGAAACTGTGACTGATTTTTCTCACTCCTGTTCAGCCGGTCCCTTTGCCTTGTGTTTACATTTGTGCAAGAAGATATCAGATTATCTTTATTAATTAAAATGGTCAAAACCAGATCGTTTATTGAAGTAAAAACAACAAAAAAGGCAACTTCCTGAGTAGTCAGCTGGTTGCCTAGCAACTGCTCAGAACCAACAAACAGCAGCTAAACATCCTTTCTGTGGCGCTGCAACAACCAGGAAGCTGCAGAATGAGGACAGAGGCTGTTTCTTGGTTCTTCTTGATAAATACTAAATAAACATTCTTTTTAAACAACTGCCCCGTTTTCTGTCAAATTTCTCGTAACACAAACGAATTATTATAAACGATTGCATTGACTTATTTATCAAAGGTGATTTTTATCGCGTGCTACTCCACAGGAACCTGTTCTCCAGCCCAGATGGAAGCTGTTTCACAGCTGCATCCAGAAACATCTGTAAGCTGCCATCTCAGCTTCACCGGTGACACTGTTGACTTCTCCGCTAATGATGTCTTCAAAACACAAGTGGGCTTCGACTCCAGCGCCGGTGAGGCTGATCTGAATCAGGCCAGACGTGACTTTTACGTTTAGAGATTCCAGCAGTGTTTTGTTTTGTGTACAGAATATGAGCAGGATTAAAACCTTCAGATTTAATCCATATACAGTGCTGGAGTTAGGTCTGTTGAAATGGGCATCACACAGGTTTATTTTGGTGTTGCTGCTGTTTTAGTTCAGATGTACTTTATTGTAAAATTCATATTCAAAGTCTTGTTTAGAATGCTCTAAATGTTACATGTTCCCTGTGTGCTGCTCATCGTTGGGCTTTCATTATTCATTCTGTGTTTTAAAAATGTTTCAGTGAAACCTAGACGCTGTTAAACAAGGCAACAGGGCAGGAAACTATGTACTGTTTATTTACCATGGACTCAAAACATCTGTGTGTTTTTTTTCCCTTTCATTTAATTTCATATATATAGACATGCAAATTATTTTTTACTTTTGTAGGAAACTGTTCTGCAGAATAGACCTGCATTAAAATCTTAACAGTTTATGACAGCGCTCTGCACGAGGGGCAGGAAAATACAGTTTACAACGACCTAATCAATACCTGTGTTGCCCAAGGAATAGAGTTTAGCAGGAGCTGTAGAAAGTGTCCAAGTGATGTATTGAACTGAGGGGAGGCCATGTTGCCTGAAAGCACTGAGGTAATTGTGTTTGGGGTTTGGGACTTGCCCCTCTTGTTAGTTCCTCTGTTGGGATCTACATGTGTACAAATCTATGAACACTTGGCTTGATCTCTAGTCTTGACCTGCTCCGTGTCATTGTGAAGGAACACTCCACAAGGAGTGTTACATGTAGCTGGTTTGTGTGTTGCATGTTTTGACGTCGTCGGGTGTCAGTTTTTATTTTCTAGATCTTGTTCCAGTTAACTGCATGGTTTATAGATCCATTCTACCTCCGTCTCTCTTTGCCTCAGGCCTGTACACGTGTTCCGTGACCTTGCAGCCTATGACTGACCAGCAGACCCGTGTGCTCAGCTTGTCCATGACCAACCTGCTGGTGAAGGCAGGCCTGTTGGGCAGTGTCTTCACCGGGGAACAAGTCAGCACCAGGCTGCCCATAGAGCCGAGCCTGTACTCGGACCAGACCGAGCTGCTGCTCTCAAACATGCACCCATCTGCTGAGTTCACCGTTTATGGACCCATCACCACCCTGTCCAACATGGAGGTCAGACATCATAGGCAAATATGTTACAGAAGATGTCTGTGTCCTTAAAGGTCACATGTAAGGATTTGTCCTGTCTTTAGGTGGTGTCTGCATCTCCGAGCATTGTAGTCCAAGAGAAGGAGGTCCACCACGGCTTCCCCAGCTACTCAAAGTACACCGTTAGTGCTGTGGGCTCCCAGCCAGACTCTCCAGCTTCTGTTACTATAAGCAGCGCCTCCTCTGGCCAGAGTTTTGTCATCCCGGTCACTTTTGTTCATGTAGCTGATTTCAGCACAGCCAAGCAAGGTCAGATGTTGTTTCAGTGCAAATTTCTATTTGAAAACCCATTTCAAACTACAAGCCCAAAACCAGAAAAGTTGGCACGTTGTGGAAATCGCAAATAAAAACAGAATACAATGACTTGCAAATCTTTTTCAACCTATATTCAATTGAACACACTGCAAAGACCACATACTTAACGTTCGAACTGGTAAACTTTGTTATTTTTTGCAATTATTAGCTCATTTGGAATTTGATGCCTGCAACATGTTTCAAAAAAGCTGGCACAAGTGACAAAGAAGACAGAGAAATTTGAGGAATGCTCATCAAACACTTATTTGGAATATCCCACAGGTGAACATGCAAATTGGGAACAGGTGGGTGCCATGATTGGGTATAAAAGCAGCTTCCTTGACATGCTCAGTCATCCACATAGAAGGATGGGGCGAGGGTCACCACTCTGTGAACAAATGCGTGGGCAAATTGTCGAACAGTTCAAGAACAACTTTTCTCAACGAGCTATTGCAAGGAATTTAGGAATTTCACCATCTACGGTCCGTAATATCATCAAAAGGTTCAGAGAATCTGGAGAAATCACTACACGTAAGGGGCAAGGCCGAAAACCAACATTGAATGCCCGTGACCTTCGATCCCTCAGGCGGTACTGCATCAAAAACCGACATCAGTGTGTAAAAGATATCACCACATGGGCTCAGGAATACTTCAGAAAACCACTGTCAGTAACTACAGTTCGTCGCTACATCTGTAAGTGCAAGTTAAAGCTCTACTATGCAAAGCAAAAGCCATTCATCAACAAGATCCAGAAACGCCGCCGGCTTTGCTGGGCCCGAGCTCATCTGAGATGGACTGATGCAAAGTGGAAAAGTGTTCTGTGGTCTGATGAGTCCACATTTCAAATTGTCTTTGGAAACTGTGGACGTCGTGTCTTACGGACCAAAGAGGAAAAGAACCATCAGGACTGTTATAGGCGCAAAGTTCAAAAGCCAGCATCTGTGATGGTATGGGGGTGCATTAGTGCCCAAGGCATGGGTAACTTACACATCTGTGAAGGCACCATTAATGCTGAAAGGTACATACAGGTTTTGGAGCAACATATGCTGCCATCCAAGCGACGTCTTTTTCATGGACGCCCCAGCTTATTTCAGCAAGACAATGCCAAGCCACATTCTGCACGTGTTACAACAGCGTGGCTTCGTAGCAAAAGAGTGCGGGTCCTCCCCTGGCCTGCCTGCAGTCCAGACCTGTCCCCCATTGAAAATGTGTGGCGCATTATGAAACGTAAAATACGACAACGGAGACCCCGGACTGTTGAACAACTTAAGCTGTACATCAAGCAAGAATGGGGAAGAATTCCACCTGAAAAGCTTCAAAAATTGGTCTCCTCAGTTCCCAAACGTTTACTGAGTGTTGTTAAAAGGAAAGGCGATGTAACACAGTGGTAAATATGTCCCTGTGCCAACTTTTTTGCAATGTGTTGCTGCCATTGAATTCTAAGTTAATGGTTATTTGCAAAACAAAATAAAGTTTCTCCGTTCGAACATTAAATATATTGTCTTTGCATTCTATTCAGTTGAATATGGGTTGAAAAAGATTTGCAAGTCATTGTATTCTGTTTTTATTTGCGATTTGCACAACGTGCCAACTTTTCCGGTTTTGGGCTTGTAAATCAGTGAGAATCATTTGTAGAAGACGGCAACACAAATCAAGATTTCAGCTATCAGAGCCCGTGCAACACTCATCGTTATTCCACTCTTGTACAATTATCTGATCTTATGGGTCATGTTCTCAGAGGATCTGACTGCTTCTCGTTCATTTCTCCACAGCAGCATCTTCAGTTGGTGTCATGGAGGAGGGCCACTCTCTGCACAGCTTCATAAACTCGTACCAGATGATGTTCTGCACCTTGTTTGCTCTGCTGGCTGGTACAGCTATAGTCATCATCGGTGGGTCCTCTCATCTGTCCTCTTCAGTGATGGACAGAGGAGCTGAAATATTCAGTTTTTAGTTTTCTCATAATCAGTAGATGTTTGTTTTCCAGAGTAATGTCAATACTGTGTGGATATGAGTGTTGTTTAGGCCAGATATTTAAAAAGGGCTGTAAGTGGAAGAAGACTACCGTATTTTCCGTTGTATAGGTCGCAGTGTCCAATTATTGCCAAAAAATTGGAAAAATCCATAAATAGGTCGCACCGGTGTATAGGTCGTACCTACGTCACCGCCGACGTAACGCGTCATCCACTGCTGACGCGCCGCGTCATCCACCGCTGACGCGCCGCGTGACCGCTGAGTCAACCCGGCAATATGGACCGAGTGTTTAGCTCTGCTGCTAATGTCTGCCAGAAGCTAAAAGAATCTAAACACGAGACGGGTCCGTCTCTGAAAACACTAATAAAAAAAATCGAGTTTTATGTCAAATGTTTTCTCCAGGACATAGTTAAGTACATTGGAGCCTTATAATTACTTTGTAAGCAGAAATAAATATACACGATTGGTTTCGAAGCTATTTATAACGTAAACAGAAGCTAAACACGAGACGAGTCCGTCTCTGAAAACACGAATTAAAAAAATCGAATTTTATGTCAAATGATTCATCTAGCCATAGTTGCGTACATTAAAGCTTTATAATTACACTCTGTAAGCAGAAAAAATATACACCAAGTGGTTTCGAAGCTATTTATAACGTAAATAGAAGCTAACACCAGAAGCTAAATGCTACAAAAAGATTGTTTATTTTTATTTTTATCTCAAACATCTAATAAAGGTACTCACTTGTAAACGTCCACACTGTGATTATCCATTCTGTAAGTTTCAGAAAAATCCGCTGAGTGGTTCTTGACTTATCTTGCAAACAAACAGCTAAGAAACACAGAGCTAAAGGAAGTTACATCCAGACCAGGAGGCCGACAGTCAGTCCGAGCAGAGGAGCTTTTTTTCGGACACATGAGCTGGAAACGGTCGGTGTACTCCTCTGGAAGTGTCCCCTAGCGGCCGAAACTGGTACTGCACCATTTTCTGCTAAAGTGAAAAATGGTCATAACTGACCCAAAAATTGGTCTAAAAATATGGAAAAAAATTCCATAAATAGGTCGCACTGGTGTATAGGTCGCAGGCCTTGAAAAAAAAATAAAAATAAAGGTGCGACCTATACACCGGAAAATACGGTATTCAGTGGTGATTTTAGCCTCTTTTTGAGGGGTGCTGAAGCACCACTAAATTTTAACTCGGCACCCCTGAAAAATTAAGAAACCATGATTAGGATTTTGTAAGGAAGCTTAGTTCTCAACCTTAGATTTGTCAAAATATTTACTAAATTTGGAATAAATATGGAATAAATGATGACACTTAAATGGGCCAGTAAAATCTATGATCTTTTTACACGAGTCTAATTCTCAACGCCACCTGTCAATCAGTCCAGTAGGCTCATCAGCTACTGTCCAGTCAGCGATCTCAGTTTCTCCTGAAGTGAAACACCCCTTGCATGGGGGGTGGGGGTGTAGGATACCTGAGAGAAATGGAAATCTGTAGCATCTTAGCTAGCACTTCTATGTTGTTCGCCGCAATACAGTTGTTGGCAGATGTCGATTGTGGGTGGAGGGGGTGTGCTAAGGGTTTGTGAGAGAAGTGGAGCGTGCTCTATTCACACAAGGAGAGCTGTTGGTCAGGCTGCATCTTGTTGCTCTAAAATAGTTATTGACTGAACTGTTTACCGTATTTTCCGCCGTACACGTTGCACCGCCATTTAAGTTGCATCAGTCCATATTTGTCTAAGTGGAAAAATCCATAAATATGTCGCTTCGCCGTATACGTCCCATCTATTATGCCTCACCACTGACGCGTCGCGTTTGTTATGTGTCACTGCTGACAACCGGAAATGTGGGCCGAACCTGGAAATGTGGGCCGGTGTTGTGCCAGAAACTAATGGGCCACCAAATGGCGGGAGCGTGCACCGGAGGACTTTAACAAGAATTTAACAAGATTAACACTTAAAAACAATTATTTGTTTGCTTGAAGTTCTGTTAAAGTATGTATCAGTCTAACATTTGCTAAATAAATGTACTTTAATGGTTAAATTAGCTGAATTTAAAAAATAGTTTGCTGCCTCGGTGCTCTATGAACACGCAGAGGAAGAGAAAAGTGAGGAGGAACGCGGCTCGTTTCTCCAAAAATTAACAAGAACTGCACCTAAGCAATTATTTTTTGCTCAAAATTATAGCAAAGTGTGTCTCAGTCTAACATTTGCTAAATACTGTAAATGCAATTTAATGGTCAAACTAGCTGCATTTTGCCGGGGCAGTGCAGCTGGATTAACTGTTGGTCCAAACAGCAAGCAGAACCAAGGCAGGGAGACTATGGCAGGCCAATTGAGTCATGAAACTCTGGTGAAGATTCTCAGTCATCCAGGACATGATAAATTAAAAAAAGTTAAAGAAAAAAAAAGTATAAAGTAAAGTATAATAAATAAAGTCCAGTTGTTTTTGTCTTGAACTTTTTTTAAATTGTCATTGTAGCGACATTTAGGGCAGTGGTGGCGCAGGTTAAAGTGTCACTGACATGATTTTTTAACTATGCATAAAATTGCTCAACATAAATATCCTATTCTTGTATCATTCAACCATGTTCATTTTTGTAAACAAAATGATAAATCAATTTAATTTTGATTTAAAAGTGATTTTAAACTTCACGCCGTGTTTATTCACGGGAAAACCGATTACACGCGAATGCAACATCTGTGACGTAGTCTTGTGCAGAGGACTCTGGTATTAGGTACGTCTCTTTAAGCTGACAATTTAAAACCCGACGAATTTAGCAATCTAAGTGAAGATATGAGCTATTTGTCTTCAGTTTGGGAAGCAGAAAATAGTTCGGGTGATGGAACAAGAAACGGCAAGATCTAATTTAGGTCTGCAGCCTGAGACTTACCTTCAGGTGTAGCGAGGGGGGGCTCCGAGGGGTGCAGCTTTGTTGCATTCTTGAAGAAGTATTTCATCTTTTGTGAAAGTGAAAAGGCTCACTTGTTCACTGATGATATTAGAACACCCAAATGCGACACAACGTAACGGCATTTTTCAAGTTGAAAAAAAAACTTGATCTGCAGGCGAGCTGCAGACACACGCAGACTGACAAGGCCAGGGCTTGTCTGATTCATTCGTGTACATGCCCACGTTCTAACAAAAAGCACGTCTGTGATGAACAGATGAGGTGCTTTGTATTATTATTTTTTTGTTGTTGTTTTGTTTTTTGGATGGTCTGATACAGATGGCCCCATACAGCCCAGGGGCCGTCAGTTGAAAATCACTGATCCATAAGCTGCTGATGTCAGTGATGTAGTTTTTACTGTAAGAGTTGCTGTAACATTTGGTGTAAGTGTTTGTAACTGAGTGCGTTTAGGAGAACACAACACAGCTGCGTCGGGAGCGGTCGACACGTTCTTTTAGCCTGAAGTTCTTCTGGTTTCTACCACGGTTCTGTTTGTGACTTCAAACGATCTCCTGAAACAGCTCGTGTTGTCTCTGTTTTCCCTGCAGTCCTCCACTCGCTGTTCTCTCCAAAGGAACCAGCGTATCACCCCGCGTTCATCCAGAGAACACCACCACCCGTCACAGGTAGAGGAGCAGCGTCGGCTTTTACTCCAGCTGAGACGTGTGGACGTGCGATGCTGCTCGACTTTAAAGATCAGTCTGTCTTTCAGAAACACATCAAGCAGAATTTTAAAACATGTTAGAAAAACTACTGCTGGTAAAATGCTCCAGGGATGAGGGGGAACAAAGATTGTGAAGAAACAGTCGTGTTTTTATACTTGTGCATTTTTACACAAGTACTGTATATATACACAACAATTATCCTCCTCGTAGATTATGCAAATGTTTTTAAAACATGTTGAGCCCCGGGCTGTGTGCTTTATCATCCACCACTATGAAAAGCAAGCAATCATACCGCTGATGAACAGATCTCGAGTGCTTTGTTTAAAATGTTACCGTTTCTTCAAAGGATGCTGCTTTCATTTCCTGACTGTGTAAACTCCGGCTCTTTCAGGGTTTGACTCTCCGTTAACTAATTCCTTCAACCACGTGCTCCCAAGGACCAGCCCGAGCAGCAGTCCTAGACCACGTCTCTACTCTCCAGACTATAAATCCTGATGAGCCCCGAGCTGCTGTGTTCACCATGACAACACCGCCGGCCATTAATGCAGACCGAACGTGCGCCCTCAGGATGAAGATGAGACGTGTTCGGCCTCAACCGTCGGTACAGAAATGTGTTTCTTGAGATTATAAGATGGAACGATGCAAGTGATTACAGGGCTAATTAGAGTGTTCTTTGTTTTTGTGTTCAACTGTTTATACTGTGTGTATGTGTGTTAAACTATACACTGCATTTTATTTTGCCATGACGTGTTTTTTTTTTTTTTCTCACAAAGCCACTTGATTAATGACTGATTGTTTTAAAGAAGCTTCAGGATCGATGTATTAGCTCATCTTTGACATTTCCTCGTGTGCTACTTACCGTATTTGACATGCGAGCGTCAGGAACTCAGGAAAAAACCAAAGCTGTTTGATGTAAAACATACCGACTTGTATTTATTTTTCTGGGCATGACATGACCTTTGTTGTAACGTGTACGATTTAAAACCTCGTCGTCCACTGGATCCGTCCTCAGTGATGAAACGTGTTTTTATTTTGAGCGGCAGTGAAACTTGTTTCGTTTGACCTTTCTGATGTTTTGAGCCTTGAACTTGCAGCATTTTTCAGCTTCATCAATGTGAAACAGACAAAATTTGAGCCTTCGTTCGGTTTTTATTCGTTCTTTTATTTTGGCAAAGCTCTTAATTGTGATCCGGTTCAGTTTGGAAAATGTGAAGCCTTTTCTGTTCGTTCCCAGACACGTTGAAGGAATGACAAACAGCGCTGTTGAATTTCTGCTACTTTAAAGTGTGACTTGGTTTTAAATGACATATTTTTGTATTTGAGTAAAAAACAAAAAAAAACCGAAATTGTATTTATGTTGGTCAGTTTGTTTCTAAGATTCAGGTTTTTGCCTTACAATCACATCCGAGCAGCTTCCAGACACAAGTGTGACTGACTGTATGAGCATGTGCTAGTGCTAATGCTAATTAAAGTTTTTACTTTTTATGTTAAGTGTTTGTCTACAGTATTTTCAAACACAAACTTTGACACCTTTGTTATTTTTGTATGATACGGTTATTCTTTTAGAATAATTTGTAATTGGGAAGAGAAGCAGCAGCTAGCTGTAGCACTCCTGGTGCAGCCTGGGACATTTTGTCATAGATTCGGTACTTAAGCAGCTCTTGGTTATAGCAATAGCCTACCAGTTTGCAACAACAAGGAGTGAAATAGGCTCAAAAGTACATTTCATTAAGTTCAATTCATTTTATTTATAAAGTGCCAAGTTCCAACAGAATTCATCTCAGAGCACTCAACAGAAACATTCACATACATAAAAATTCCATTAGTAACATTATTTATCTAAGGTAGGGCAGGGTAGCCAGCAGATTGCACAGAGTCTTCATTTTGTCACAGTCTCATCCTGAGCAAGCACAATGGCAACCGTGGAAAGGAAAAACTCCCTTTTAACAGGAAGAGCCCTCCAGAACCAGCCTCGGGAAAAGTGGCCGTCTGCTTCAACCGGAAATGAGGGGGAATAAACTTTCTACTAATGGGCGATGTGAAAGACTGCTGAAACTTTCTGAAGAAGCAAAAACTTCCTCTGTTGATAAAATAAATTTAGCAGAACGTCAAAAACCTGTTACAAAATCGCTAATATAGAAAACCGGCGTAGCATTAACTAAAATGAGCACAAACTAGCTAAAATTATTCAAACAAGATAAAATCAGCTAAATGTTTGTTTATTAAATTTGTTCATTTTTTTTACAAAAGAAACAATACAAGACAATCTCATAAATGATATTGTACAAATATAAAAAAAATGAAAGGTAGCAGAAAGAAGAATAAATCTTATTATATCTGCCCCTTACTTCCAACAATCAGATTAAACAACAATAATCAACCATGTAAACAATAATAATCTTCAACCAACAGTACAAAATGACTAACTCTTTTCTAATTTTCTAACTAATATTTTCTAACTAATACTAATTTTCTAACTAATACTAATACAATACACATTACGCTATTTCACATATATTTTTTTAACACATTTGTTTTGATCATTTTCTTAAATGTAAACATTGACTTGGCATTTTTAACTACATTCTCCAAGCCATTCCATAATCTAATTCCCTGGATTGAGGTAGAACGTCCCTTCAAACTAGTTCTGAATTGTGGTTTTACAAACATCTCTGTCCCCTTAAGATTATAACAACTTTGTCTTTTAACAAAATGCATTTGGATATTTAAAGGCAATGCATTATTTTGAGCTCTATACATAACTGATAAAATATTATAGTCTACCAAATCATGGAACTTCAATAACTTTAGTTGATAAAATAATGTATTTGATGGATGACGGTAATGTTTTCTAGTGATAATTCTTACAGCTCTTTTCTGTAATACAAAAATAGGCTTTGTGATTGTTTTACACGCATTCCCCCAAACATCAATACAATAGATTAAGTGTGGAACAATGATTGTGTTATACAACAAATACAGAGCTTACCAATGTAATGATGCCAACACTGCAGACGGAGTCCAGCCAAACGGGGTTTATTCAGAAACAGGGACGAGCTGCTATTACCGAGGCTGCAGCTCACGCCTCAACAGAAACGCGGTACACACGCGAGCGAACACACTGCTAGCTGCCTGCTAACAACAACACGCTCTCGGGCTCTTCTTCTTCGTCTCTCTTTTTCCGGTCCCTCCTCCCTGCTCCTACCCCTCTCCTGCCCCCACGACCAGTCCAACACATGAGGGCGGGGGACAACAGAATCACAACAGCTCAACAGAACACAGTATAACTGAACAAATACACAGAAATACTTGGACCCAAAGCAGAACCAAACACAGGGTCGTTACACTACCCCCCCACTACTGAGTCCCTCGCCCACGAGGGGACAAACAAAGTCATCGAACCGTCTTGGAGCCCTCCTCGTCTGTCGTGGGCGAGCTCCCAGCAGAGCGCTCCCGACTCTGCGGCTGGGACCTCGTTCGACAGCAGTGATAAAACTTCTGGGGACGTTGGCGGACACACCCGAGACCCCGACCATTGGCCTTCTGGGGGCTGCGGTGCATAGGGGGCCAACCTGTCCCTGTGCAGAGCTACTCTTCTCCTGTTTTGGGGCATCTGCACTCTGTAGACCAGTGTTTTTCAACCTTTTTTGAGCCAAGGCACAGTGTTTTCATTGAAAAAATCACGAGGCACACCACCAACCAAAATTGTAAACAAAGATACTCTGTATCCGCCTATATTAAATATATAGTCATTCTTATCAAAGTGTCTGGAATAGGAATGAAATAAACAGCTTCTCACCGCATACCAAGCACAACGGAGTCGGTGTCGTTGCGTCCCCGGTAAAAGTAAATCCAAACAAAATTTAACTCTCACTGTACTGTCTCGAGCTCACGGTATCTGCCTCCTTCTGATATCCACTTATACTAAGGCCTACATCTGGGTCCGAATTTTGTCCAGGGACCAGATCGGAGTTAGTATTTTTTCTTTTCAAAAACTTTTCCATCACTGTCATAGTCTTGCTAGCAGCTAGCTAGAATGCAATGCTGTCACTACTATATGTCACATTCATGCATCACTACTTTTCTTGTTTTAATGTGCAATGCTATGTTCCATACTGTCATCTATCTAGTGATAAGGAAATTACGTGATTACGGCGCTAGACACTACTACAGCATAGACATTCGAAAATGGCATATTATTAGATAATTAATTCGTTAAAAAATATATTTTTAGACCAGTTAAGTGAAATTGGATAATTTCCGCGGCACACCTGACGATCACTCGCGGCACACTAGTGTGCCACGGCACAGTGGTTGAAAAACACTGCTGTAGACCACCTCCCCCAGGCGCTCCAACACTCTGCAGGGACCCACCCACTGACTGACCAGTCTCGGGCACCGTCCCTTCTTCCTACGAGGGTTGTGCACCCAGACCAGCTCTCCTGGAGTAAAGTGTCGGCCCATCGCTCTTACATCATAGTTCAGTTTCTGGCGCATGCCCGCTTGCTCCTGTTGCCTCAGGGCAATTGCATGGGCTGTCTCTAAGCTGTCTGAGCATGGTAGGGGGCCCATGATGTCCACGGCCACTCGCTCCATCGGGGCTCCTAAAACAAACTGTTGTAGGCGGGTGTGAGACCGACCTGTCGGCCCCTTCCGTGCTGTACAGAAGTCACAACGGCGGCAGAAGTCCTCCACATCCCTCCTGTACTGGCCCCAGTAAAACCCCTGTCGGAGGCGGCGTAGAGTCTTTGTAACGCCAAAATGTCCAGACCCAGACGCTCCATGCACGCCCTGCAGGACTACGTCTTTCAGGCCTTTTGGGACTACAGTCTGCCACCGCTCCTCACCCGTGGAGGGGTCCTTCCATGACCTCTGTAGCACCCCGTCTTCCAGACGCAGAGCCTCAAACTTGGACCACAACCTTTTAGTTGCCCGCGAGAGCCCAGAAACCTCCTCCCACGGTGGCTTCAGTTGTCTCTCCACCCACTGCAACATAGGCTGGATATCGGGGTCCTGTTCCTGTTGGTGCCTCCAGCTGTCTGTGCCGACCACCTGCAACCCTCTGCAGATTACCGAGTCACTCTGCTGGGATCGGGCCCCCACGCCATTAGCATCCATCTCGAGGATGAAAGGGAGGGAGGGGTCTGCAGGAGCGAGGACTGGGGACTCAGTCAGAGTTTGCCGCAGACGGCCAGACGCTCCCTGGCACTGTTCAGTCCACACATAGTCTCGGTTCTTCTGGGGCACCCACACTGGGGGCATAGGACTCGCAGGTGCGGGGGCCATGGTGGCAGCAATCTGGCTGGGCTGAGGGGAGGTGTGCTTGACAGCTGCGACCTGAGGTTCCGTGTAGCAGGCCACAGGACCCATAAGAGCGTGATCAGGAGCTGTGGGTAACAGTGGAATGAGAGGGCCCTCCTTAAAACTCCATGTCCCCACACCTAAATCCAACTGGCACCCCGCAGCCCTTAAAAAGTCCAGCCCCAATATGCACATGTCCTGCACATCTGCTAAATGAAGCACATATAGGAAGTATGTTTAAGCAAATTTCAAAGGTGGCATTGTTTTGAGGGATTTTAAGAGATCCAAGTGTTTAAAAAGTTACAAAAACTAAAAGTATTGACCCGCTCTTCCTGAATAATCTGAAAGGTTAAAATAGCACAACATGGAGATGGAGTTACCATCTATAAATGGGAAAACCAGCAGTCTGATGCTGAATGAGCACAAATCAAAAGAAAACTACAATATATTTCTTTTGAATGTTCATTAAATGTTCACATGAATGACTATGAAATTTTACTGTATTTTCTGCCATATAAGTTGCTCCGGAGTAAAAGTCACCAGCCAAAAAATCAACTTCAAGGAGAAATGAAAAGTGTTTTTAAGCTAATAGTAGTATAATGAAAAGCATAAAATAAGCTTGTTGAGAAATTTTCACAAGTCAAAAATGTCCTAATTCAAATTTAGCATTTGCAAAGTGAAAAAAATCTCATCCAGTGTTTTTGACACCCCTCCCCGCGCCTGCTCTCGCTCCCATGACGTAGGTCGGGCCACGGTTGTCCCTCATACAGTATTGTGTAGCTTCATTTATATTGTAAACAAAAAACATTTCATCACATCAAAGTGACAATTAAGTTACATTTGGTCATAATTACCTCAACACCTTTTTTACATTGCTGACAAATATTTTTTAGGCGTTTCTGTAGTTAAATTTTAATGAAATTCAGCTTGCGATGAAAAGCTGAAATGCTGTTCACGGGTGCGCGCATGGTTTTATTTACGTGCTAAAATAAGCTGCTTTGTAATCATTTATTAATAAAAATTAAACTGAGACACACTTTAAAAAAAGTCAGCTAACAAATATATTTTTTAGGTCTTTATCCTGCTAAAATTAAAATACTGGTACATGCAGGTCTGTTCGCTGCTACAGCAGTGTGGTGCTGCGCGTGCACGTTATGTTTCATCAGACGTAGCGAAACAAATTTTTAAATCCAGCTCACTTCACAATTACGCTCATTTATTAACAAAAATTAAACTTTTAAACATTTATTAAAGAAAAGTTCAGCTCAGACACATATTTGCTATAATTTTTATTCTTATCATTCCACGTAGCCAACTCTGTGAGAAGGTCTTCCGTCATTGGACTCGTCAGAATTCAGAGATCCAGCTGTCGGTTCAGGTTCAAACTGATATGGTTGTAAATCCTTTACCCACTCTAGTTGTTCCTGCATTTCTTCAAATTCAAAAAAGTCTTCTGCTTCCATTTTAAATGACACACAGAAGGACAGTAATGATGGGTTTGTAGCTTCAGTTTCTATTTAGAAATTAGCACGGAGGACAGATATGTGTCATTTCCTTCCTGAACTCCAGACTTCGGAATTTAGCAGGAAAAACGTAAAAAACTATTTCTTTTAAAAAAAGCATACAAAGTATGTTTATGTGTGTTGTTTACTAAATGAAATTCTTATATCGATTTTTTGGGATTTGATTTCATTTCCTTCCTAGCGGGTCGAGATCCCGCACGCACTTATGATGTTAACGGGTCAGTTGTGACCCGTCTTAAATCAGCCAAAAAAATGCCCTCAAAACAGTGTTTTTTTAAGAAGTATTAGAACACATCTCTAAAATAACATATGTATGACAAAGTTAGTGAGGTCACAGTGATTTCAGTTTTGACACTGATTATTGGTTGATAGTCTTATACCATAACTGGGTCACAAATGACCCCAGCGCGGCAAGTGCGTGTTTTCTAAAAAATTAAAATTAAATTAAAAAAACAAAACAAAAAAAATGTTTTTTATTTAAATAAAGGTTCCAGACAGTGTGTTTATGATTTCAGTTTTGACACTGATTATTGGTTGATAGTCTTATACCATAACTGGGTCACAAATGACCCCAGCGCGGCAAGTGCGTGTTTTATTAAAAAAAAAAAAATTTAAATAATTTTTTTCATTTAAATAAAGGTTCCAGACAAAGTCAAAAAGCCTTGATGCAAAAAAAATAATTAAAAGACAGTATCATGATTTAAAATTTAAAACGGGTCACTACGGACCCTAACACCGGAAGGTTAAGAGGAAAAAACATAAGTTGCTTCGGCGACGGCGTATAAGTCGCATTTATTATGGGTCACCGGCGCACTGACCAGTTGCTGTTATTATGCGTTTATTTAAAAGTCAAAACAGCTTAATTTTGCCTGGGCGGTGCCATCCATCCATCGAGGCTGGAGCTGCTAGCTCTCCAGTGTTCCTCCTACTGCACCAGCCGAGAGAAGTGAGCGCGCACAGGAGAACTTGCTGTTGCAGTTCTTCACAATTTAAAGCGTCAGTCAAAAACTGCATTATGAATATAGAAAAAAAAAGTATTTTAAGTCGCTTCGGTGTGTAAGTCACAGTACTGACAAATCTATGCAAAACTGTGACTTATACGGCAGAAAATACTGTAGTTTTTGAAGACATAATCAGTCCATTTTGGTCTTAGCCTTTAGCTCATCAATCCAGTCAGAATTAAACTCATTTCTCAAAACTTTGTTTAAAGTGCTATCTACAACAGGTAAGATATTTCCAACTAATTCCTTTTGGAAAATGAAAACACTTAGTGACATAAAATTTTTTTAAAAACTGCATAATCTTTTAATTGATGTTTGAAAGTGTCGCAGGTCATTTATTTCTCATTTGAAGGCTATCATGTCCTGTATCATTAAGTGCTTCTGCCCCCTGAGTGGGACGAGCCCTGAGTATAATGTGATCACATGCTTCTTCTTCTCAGAGGAGGTGTTAGTCCAGGCCTGGAGTCAGGCCTGAACGCTCTGAAAGGCCCGCTGCAGGCCGTGGACACGCAGGGGGTCAGAGGGGGTTCTTAAGATAACACGGTTCCCAGGATATGATGCGTTGAGAAGAAACCAAGCAGCCGACTGAGCGGCTGTTTCACTCAGCAGCTGCTCGGAGGAGGAGGAACTACATGTAGAAGCAAACACGTTTCGATGAACTGTCTGCTTCAGTTAAAACAGCAAAATGCAAAAGTGGAAATGACTGTTTTTCTGTCCTCCCATCTCCCAGAGGATGCCACGAAGGTTTCCAGTGTGGCTGCAGGTTATAAATGATTAAAGCAGTTATCTGGGCTTAAGTGACACTCAATTTATTCTTTCCATTAAGCCACACAGGCGGTCCAAACCGTCGTCGCGTCAGCCTGTCGAGCTGATTCTGCCGTGTCCTGGTGAAGGGAAACCACGGCTGTTCCAGATGGCTTCCCGTGCTGTCAGGAGGTGATCAATGAGGGCCCGAGCAGAGGGAACTGGTGAGGTGGATTCTGGAAGACAGGATGTGAAAATACACCAGCAAAGAAAAAGTCTGAATTATTTCTATCAGCTTTATGAAAGCTTTAAACCAGGGGTGTCCAAACGTTTTCATCTGTGGGCTAAAACTATCCGGATGAAAGGACTCGTGGGCCACAAAAATGTGAATTTAACTCTCAACGTGAACAATATTTTGGAGAAAGGACAAACGTTTATTAATTTTGGGGGAGAAAGTTTTAAATTCTTGAAGATCTAAAACATTAAAGCCTCATAAACCCTATAAAGCTTATATTTTTTAAATTAAATTATTTAGTCTGTTTTTAGCAACAAAAACATAATTTGAGTAAGTGTTCTTTTAAAAGGGGGTGAATCAGCCTTTTGTCTGGTCCAAAAGGCTGATGGAAGTTCTGAAAAATCGTTGGTACAACAGAAGGTTTGTTTAAGTTGATCAACTCGTATGTAGATGACACCACGTTTTATTCATTTAAAATGTCCAGTTTCCCTCTTGATTATTTTATCAATTGCAAAACTTAGCCAAGTTTTATGACTCATTATCCAAAGGTCTCCTTTCTGGTGGAAATCAGTAAAGGTTTTGGTGCTTTGTACCATGAAGTGAAAATAAAAAGATTATAGCCATTTTGTTTAATATTGCTCATTTTGAGAAGATTGTTTTTCATACGTTTCGTTGTACCAACTAATTTGCAGAAAGTCGACCTCTTAAGCCTGCTGGCAAAAATGATATCATTCTTAAACTGCAGCTATGGGCCGCACAACATCACTCCAAGGGCCACACTTTGGACAACCGTGGTTTAAACCATCCAGGGACACAAGTCATTCAGTTTTAGATTCCAGTTGTGTCATTTTTGTTTTAAAGTTCTTTTTGTTAAAGTTTTGTGTTATTTTTGTTTCATTTGTTGCGTTTTGTTCTGTCTTTCTGTTTGAAACAAAGCTGATAGTTTTTTTTCCCTTGAACCTTTAAAGAAATAATTCACACAAGACAACAGAGTGAGATTTTGCAAAGAGGGGAAATCCACCACTGATCAAGATCAGGATGAACTCCTGCTTGCTGAAGTTTGAGTCCATCTTTTATTCAGGCAAGTAACAGTAGCCGTGTTTCCATCAAGGTTTCTAGATGCGCATTTTGAAGCATCGCATCAGAAAAGCTGAATGGAAACGGCAAAATTCGAGTTAACTTCCTCTAATTCGCTCAAAAGTTGATACGCTCGCTTGAGGTGGTTTTTGGGGGTTTCGAAAGAGAGCTGATGCGCAAAACGACAGATGGAAACAGATTTGCCGACTCAGTTCTGCCGTAGCGAACATTCACGTCATGTGACTGATCAGCTGTTTCCGCTCCGGACAACATGTAACATCGCTAAAACTAGTTGGCATGACAGAATAAATACAACTTGCCCGATAGCAACACATACCTGAAATATTCTCTCCATTTTGACGAGATGTGTGGTTCGGTTCCTGTTTTCAACCGCTACTTCCTGTTTACTGTAGACATGCGTAACGCTGATGTCTGACGTAATGACGCTGACGTCTGATGTAATGCCGCTTTGCGTGGCCTGGTTGATGCGCTTCAAGCCAGTTAATGGAAACTTCTGATCCGCATTAATTTGTATTTACATTTTTGCGAGATTTCAAAAATTAGCTTAAATTTCGAAATGAAAATAGATGGAAACACGGTTACAGTAGTGAGAACAGATTTCAGCAAGGCCAAACACCAGTTTCATCTCATCACATCTTCTCAACAGATAAAGCTAAGTTGAACATTCCATTATTTATCTGTTCTTGGAAAACTAATGAATTTATCGTGCAGCAGGCATGAACAGTTTCTGACAATTAGCTTGTGCACCGATTAAAAACGGGGACAGGGTCACAGTGAACTCTGTGAAACTCAAGACACTTGATAAACTCACTGTAAGGTTTAAAATGATAAAACATAACGAAATTTAAACGCCTTTACCATAAGCGTCATAAGGAAGTGCTGTCTGATTCATGCCTGTAGATCCTCCTTCCTTTTGTGACTTAGATTCAGATTGTTTGTATAAATAAGCCTTTCACACCTTCGGGCCACCATTAGCTGTGCACGTCCTCATGGCAGCGTGCAACGGCCATCCTTGGGCCCTTTACACAGAAAAACCTCCAGTGCATCATCTGCACACGGCGTTCTTGTTTTGCTGCCCACCATCTCTGGCTTCCTGTTCTCTCGCCACATTAAAACTCAGTTGTTCTTCAACTCGTTCAAGCTCAGCCTTCAGGTGGAACAACATGAAGGTAAAGCCTCCAGTTTCATAGACAAAGCACTCGTCGTCCCTAATGGCACCTGAGCCAGATCGCAGGAATGCAACGTTTCCACGAGGCTTTGAAAAACGAATCAAAAGAAAATGAAAGGAGGGATAACTGGAGCAGCAGAGTTTTTAATACCTGCTCTAAAGAGTGGGTGCATGTTACTTTGATATCATAAGCACAAACTGCAGCCGGGGTGGACTAACCCTGAGGCTTTGAGGCTACAGCCCTGATTGTTTTCTGAATAACATAAAAAAATACAAAAAAAATAACTTCTTTTTTTTTCAGAAACAGAAGCATCTGCTTTACGCCATGCACCTGCAACATAATCCGACTGGCAGGCGTTTTGTGCATCGAGACCAAGAACGTTTCACTTCCTCGTTATCTCGTTACAAATGTAGCTAAACCACCATTTTGAAATCAATAAAAACTGAATGCAACGATTTGCAAATATTAATTTTATTAACAAATGTACGAATCTAAGAAATTATACCATTTAAAAAGTATGTAAATTTGATTTTTTTTTTTTGCACGAATATGTAATTTTTGGAGGTTTCAGAGGAGAATGTTGTCACATTCTTGTCTGATGCAAGATTCTAGTTGTTCTACACTTCTGTGTCTTCTTTGCTGGTGTAAGATATATGAGTCAGTATTAAACTGAACTGACACATTTTACCTCAATTAATTACTTATTAAGATTGAATAGTAATTTCACGGATTCTTTTCTTTTTTCAGGTTTACCCAATATTTCTGTGATCATTTATGATGGACAATAAACCATGAAGCCATAAAGTGACAATGGAAACGTTGATTTAGTTGGTATGCCAAAGACACTACCTTTTATTTAAAATAAATCAACTAAAATTAAAACCAATGTACACTTGATTGATGGATTTCAATTTCTTACAAATTAAACGCATCAGCACATTTAAATGTAGCAACAGACATAAGTACTGATGACAATAATACTTTTTATCTGTAGGCTCTTATCTTAAGATGTAGTTACCAGCTTAGAATGAGATAAAAAGAGGTTTAAGAGGAAGTCATCTATTTTGAGTTTAAACCAGAAACTGACACTTCTCCATACGAAAACTAGCTCGACCCCATCGCACGTTACTCTGTACCTGTTAGACGCTCGTCTCGGTTGGTAGAGTTGAGAAGCAGTCTGCACTTCACAGGTCGTGGGCCGGTGAAGTCCGGTTGTACCTCGGCGTGTTTATGGATTCTACGTGTCGTGACGCCTGCTTTCTCCATCAGAGACAGTGACACGCCCTGATTAGTTTCAAAATAAAGCGTTCCTCAAGAAAGTTCATTCAGAACTAGGGAGCTTTTGCTTTTGCTCTGTGAACTTATGGAGGCACCCATAAGTCCCAGCTGATAAGCCAGTCTTTGACTCGTGACTGAACCCAATCAGCTATCAAGACAGAGAGCTGTCAGGTCTCGCTGTCATTTCAACTCTGAAGCGTTCACGGAAGCAAAACACTTTTACTGAAATGTTGAGATCAGGAAAACAGTCTTTTCATTGGTCGTGAACAGGAGAAGAGAGCGATAACGTGAAGCTTTAGACTTCGAGGTCAACAGAGAGTTTGTTTAGAAAACAAAGAGGATTGTTTTAGGGAAAGTGTCTGGAAATGAGAAGAATCGAGGAGCCATTTATAAGATACTTGGACTAGCGTCTTAACATTTCTAAAACAAATCTGAAAAGCTCAACTTGACATAAATTTCAACTTTAGGCAGCATTCTGATTCATGTGTGCACATATTAAGGATACCAGCCTATAAAAGAATGACAACGATCATTCAACATATTGAAACATAACACTGTTCACATGAATAACACAAGGTTATACTTTGATTATATCTGAATCAAACAAAATTAAAAGAGTAGAAAGTCTCTTTGGAGCTTAAAATGGTAAATGGAGCTTATTTATATAGCGCTTTCCAGCCCCCTGTGAGGAGCCCCAAAGCGCTTTACAATACCAACCATCCACCCATTCATACACGCATTCATACACCGGTAGCGGCGACTGCCATGCAAGGCGCCTTCCAGTCCTACCGGGAGCAACTCAGGGTTAAGTGTGTTGCCCAGGGACACAACGACACATGGTGTGGGGAACCGGGATTCGAACCTCCAACCTTCCGATCGGGGGACGACTGCCATTACCACTACGCCACGGCCGCCCCGTCTTTGTGAGTGAATCTGTCCTTTGATTCAAACTAATGGAATAAATTGTGTTAACTGTCTGTTTACTGAGAGGGTCAGTAAAAAGCATCACTGACCAGTTCAAATCAACTCAGTTAACCATGGGTAGGTCCACTACACTGGATTTAATTTTATTTATTTATTTTGCTAGATAGAAGCACATGTCCAAAAATCTGTATTGATGGTGCCTTTCTAGATGTGTAAACGGTCGATGCCATAGGCACTAATGCACCTCCATAACACTCAGGGTGTCCGCAGCAGAAGTGAGAGGCAGTCTCAGAAAGATTAATCCTCATAAAGCAACCGGACCAGACAACATCCCAGGGAAAGTTCTGAAGGAATGTGCGGACCAGCTCTGTGAGGTGCTGGCTGACATCTTCACCACCTCACTTGCACTGGAGTCAGTTCCCACCTGCCTGAAGACCGCGACCATCATCCCAGTCCCAAAGAGCTCCACAGTGACTGGTCTGAATGACTATAGACCGGTGGCCCTCACCCCGATAGTCGCTAAATGTTTTGAGAAACTGGTCATGTCCCACATCAAGGCAACCGTCAACATCAATGAGGACCCTCATCAATATGCATACCGTGAGAACCGATCAACAGAGGACGCCATTTCTTCCGTGGTCCACACTGCTCTCACCCACCTGGATCAGAAGGACTCATACGTGCGTCTGCTCTTTGTGGACTTCACATCTGCCTTCAACACCATGATCCCCCAAACTCTGATAGACAAACTATCTACACTTGGACTAAGCCCCTCTATTTGTAACTGGGTACTAGACTTCTTAACAGACAGACCACAGTCCGTGAAGATCCACAACTTCTCCTCCTCCACCATAACCCTCAGCACTGGCTCTCCTCAGGGATGTGTGCTGAGCCCCCTTCTGTTCACTCTGCTCACATATGATTGTACAGCCACACTTCCAGGCTGTCATATTGTTAAGTTTGCAGATGATACAGCGGTGGTGGGATGCAATCAATAAAAAAAAAAAAAAAAAAAAAAAATAGGAAAATTAAATAAAATTATAAAAAAAATAAATAAATAAAAAAAATAAAAAAAATTAGAATTAGAAAATTAATTAGAATTATGGGTGATGTAGTTTGTGTATTACAGTTAGAAATATTAAGTAGAATTATTCATTTTGTGATCTAGTTTATGTTTTACAGTCAGGAAAATTAAGTAGAATTATTCATTTTGTGATGTAGTTTGTGTATTACAGTTAGGAAAATAGGTAGAACTATTCATTCTGTGATGTTGCTTGAAAGTTATCATTGGTTGAACAAACTGTGAAATAGGGGCAGATATAATAAGATTTCATCTTCTTTCTGCTCCCTTCATTTTATCCTACTTGTAATCTTGTATCTGATGAAACTGTCTTGTATTGTTCTTTTAAAATGAATGAATAAACATCAAATCAAATCAAATCAATGATGAGTCCAGCTACAGACAAGAGGTGGAACACCTGGAGAGCTGGTGCAAAGAGAATAATCTTCACATGAATGTGAAGAAGACAAAGGAGATGATTGTGGACTTCAGAAGGAACAAACACACCCATGCCCCACTGAAAATAGGTGGGTCTGCAGTGGAAGTGGTCTCCAGCTACAAATACTTGGGTGTACACATGAATGATAACCTCAGCTGGAGCAACAACACCACCAGCCTGATCAAGAAAGGTCATCAGAGACTCTACTTCCTCAGACGGCTGAGACGTGCTGGTCTGAGCAGCCCAGTTCTCACCTCCTTCTACAGGTGTGCAGTGGAGAGCATCCTGTGCTCCAGCATCAACGTGTGGCATGGAGGCTGCACAGTTGAAGAGAGGAAAGCTCTGCAGAGAGTGGTGAAGGCTGCACAGAAGTCTGTTGGAGTCAGTCTCCCCACCATCACAGACATTTACACCTCCAGATGCAGGAAAAGAGCCACCTGCATCATGAAAGACCTCACTCATCCAGCACACTCACTCTTTGCCCCACTCCCCTCAGGACGGAGGTTGAGGAGCATCAAGTGTAGAACCACTAGACTGAGGAACAGCTTCTACCCTGAGGCTGTTAGACTCATGAATAAATAAAAATAAAATAAAAAATAAACACTGCAAAATATCACATCATACTGATGCTGATCTGTTTTCTTGTTGCTGTGTTCATCTGTGTTCATCTGTGACCATCTGCTCATACAAACTCATGTTCGTGCTGCTGTTTATTCCCACTATATTAGGCTTAGTGTATTACTAGTTGATGTTTTTCTTAGTTAATTCTAGATGTTATTACTGTTTTTCTCTTTCATTTGTTGTTGGATGTAACTGGGACCCCGTGTACATAATCTCGTTTTCATCACATGTACCACATGCGGTGCAAATGACAATAAAGACTCTCTGACTCTGACTCTGACTCTGATAACGTCAGAGAGGCAGAGTTTTGAGCTCTGTACTGATAACAGGCTGTACGATCCTTTTCTTTTTTTATTACTGAGGATGTGGTGTCCATGGTAAAAAATTAAAAAATAAAGTTTTGATGCACCTGAACATAAAACAGTTTAAGATGTTTATTCACCCCCAAGAGATTCAGCCTCTCTAAAGTGATTTTTACATCCAGTCCTCTAATAACAGACTCGTTACTAATTAACCTACAAAGTAATTAGTTTCAAAATGCTTTTCTAACTGTACTTTATTTACCTCATTTACATTTACAGCCTTACGTTGTTCCTATACCCACTTCTTTTGAGATGTGTTGCCAACATAAAAAAGACATTTTCCTTTCCTAAAAATGTTACAATTTCTTAATTTAAACATTAAGAAATTGCCAACTATGCTCCACTATAGTGAAATTAAGGGCTTATACCCAACTTGTTTAGGGCCATGGTAAAAAAAAAAACTAACATAAATGAACTAAATAAACAAGTAAGGAGTGCTTTAGTTTAAACTAACTGTACAAAAATGAACAAGTGGTAGACGTTCATCTTTAGCACACAAGGTCCTAATGTTACAACATAGTCAAGGCCAGTACAGTATGTGTAAATATTTAGCTGGTTATGATTACAAATTAATTTCATTAAGCAATAACATTTGTTTAAGGATATACCGTATTTTTCAGACTATAAGGTGCAGTTAAAATCCTCAATTTTTCTCAAAAATCCACAGTGAGCCTTGTAATCCAGTGCACCTTCATTCTGGTTGTGCTTATTGACCTGAAACAGATTTCATGTGGTACACGGCGCTCAAAAATCTGTCAAAATGAACTTGTTTTGCTTAATGCGCCTTATAATCCAGTGCGCCTTATAGTCTGAAAAATACGGTAGTATTGATAAAATAAAAGCAGTTAGTTGTTTTATAGCTGCTGTGAACAACAACAGAGTTAAACAAGAGCAAAGATTACACCTTTGTGTTCTGATTTTGGATTCTTAAAACCAACATTCAGGAAAAAACAAGTATTCTTTTTACTCTTAACTATTTAGAAAATAATGCAGATACAGGGAGTCCTTGACTTACGAACGAGTTCCGGACCTACTGGCCATTTGTAACCCGATTTTGACGTAAGTCGGGGACCACCCGAGCCGCCACTGATACACGTACATGTACGGTAATGAACAGTTACCAAGTTACCTATCCTAACACAGCTACATAATTATCAAAAAACACATACAGTACTGTACAGTACAATTAGAGTCATACAGTACTGTAATTAAATTTAAAAAATACAATTTCTTACTGCGAGCTGGTCTTCGCCGCCCGTCGGTCCGTGTCTCCGGTCGGGCCTCGTTAGCATTTTAGCCTCCGTTAGCTCGGTGTCGTACTTCCAAAAAGGCTGCCAGCTGTTTATCCGCGTTTTAGCGTGTTACCTCGGTCTTCATCCAACATCTGAGGCTACCAAGCAGACATCGATGCGAGCTCCAGGCTGCAGCAGGCTCTCCGCCGCCGCGCCAGTTGGGTCCGTTAGCATTAGCATGTTAGCTCGTGGTATTTCCACTACATCTCGCTGTCTGCTGCTTCACGCGTTCCACAGCGTCTTTGTCCTTCGTCTATCTGTTTCTCCGCGAAACAGCCGTTCAGCTGAAGTGCATGTGTCCACGCGGAGCAATCTCTGAACCAACACGGTTTGGCTCTCGAAGCCGGAGCTAACAGAAGCTAAAAACATTGCGACCGGAAACGACAACGGTGTAATTCGGGTTAAAAATAATAAAAATAATAATTTAAATAATAATACTTTATTTATAAAGCCATTTAAAACAACCACAGCTGCAACAAAATGCTGTACACATGAAAAAATCAGGGAGGAGACTGAAGAGTCTTCAGGCTCGAACCAGCATACTGAGAGACAGCTCGGTTCATCAGGCAGCCAGAATGCTAAACACTCTGCCTGCTCTGCCTCCCCTCCCATTTGAACTGCCTTAACACAAAAAACTTTCTCACACATTACCACTCAACACAAAGATTTTAACACTGGACCCTGTGTCATCAAACGGGTTATTCACTAAACTCTCGGTCATGTGCTCATTCAGTTTGCACTACTTCTCATATTTGCACTAATGTTTGTATTACATTACTGCCTATAGTCATACTACTGTTTACATTCACTGTTTACATTTATTAATACTGTTTACATTTATTACTACTGTTTTACATTTATTACTACTGTTTACATTTACACTACTTTTATATCTACACTACTGCTGATACATATACAGTATTCTCTGACTAGCCTTAAGGATGCCCAATGTGCCTTACTGCATATGCCACTTTGCCTCTATACCAACATCAACTACCTCATACATATACTGTGTACATTAACTCATATGCTGCTTTGCCACTCTTTGCAAATGTCAATGCTAGAACCTTCAGTTTATTTTATAGATATACTTTTTATACTACTATGCAAAAACTCAGGACAGTATTACACTTTTATTATTTCATTTTATGCTTATGTTCATTAAATGTTTAGTGTTTTAGTGTTGGTGTAAATTTTCATACTTTTATACTACTATGCAAAAACTCAGGACAGTGTTACACTTTTACTATTTTATGCTTATGTTTATTAAATGTTTCAGTGTTTTAGTGTTTAAATGGTTACTGTTGCACCGAGGGACTGAGAGAAACGCAATTTCAATCCTGTGTATGTCCTGTACATATTGCAGTTCTGACAATAAAGTTGACTTTGACTTTTGACTTTGAAATAGAGAACATTTAAACAAAACAATATATATATATTTTTTTAAATTTCATATTTTTATTAATTATGATGCATGTCGTAAGTCTGAGTTGCCTTAGGTTGAGGGCGCCGTAAATTGAGGACTCCCTGTACAGATACACTTGGGGGCCTGGGCTAAGCCCACCCTCATTGTTTCCAGTTGCTATGAACGCCCCTGCGCGACAGGAAGCAGAGCCAGTAATGAATCAGCCATGGCTCAGTGTCTGTATTGATTCGCCTCTCGGCCCTCATCCAGATGTGTCTAACTCCACATCCTGCGGGGGTTGATCGTCACTGACCGATCGGTTGTTGCCCTGGTTAGCTTCAGATGACCATGCATGATGAAACTTCAGCATCAATTCCTCTTCTGACACACTGGACTCACTGGTTTTGATTCATGAACTAAGCCGGTCCTGTTGGCTGTCATTTCACCCCAAGGGGCCAAAGCCTGCTGTGTGGGATGGCAGCACACAGACAGCTTTGTAAACAGCTCAGAGAGGGAGAGCAGCGGCGCTCTGCGTTCACCAGGCTGTGCTGCAACGTTGAACACTGTGAGAACACAGACAGCTCAGCATGCTGCAAAGTTACATCCCATCAAGGTCCCATCAACACGAGCGCAGGACAACAACACATGCATGGAAACTGAAAGCGTGCCCATAAACTAAACATTTTCTGAAGAAATGTTCAAGATGCCAGCTTCAGATCAAAATAAATGTTCAAGATGCTGCCAGTAGCTTATGACGGTCACCATGGTAACCACTGAGCCGTGTCTCTCCCACCTGACAGCCAGCTTAAGCGAGGCAGACAGAAAGAGATGGAAAAGTAAGCCTCAAACAAGCAGTCACATGTGTAAAAACCATGAGTTATATATTAAATATTCTTGGACCACGAGCAGCAGAAGACTCGGATGATCCCACGTGGTAATCCAGTGTTTTATGAAGGAGATAAATCAAGTTCAAAAGAGCCCTCGCTTCCCTCTAAGTTAAAACATGGAAGCTTGGGTGAGTGCTCTGAGTGAAACCCACGAGGCCTCCAGCAGTGAGAGGTGGACGAGGACAGAAACACCCAGGTTTCGATGTACAACTGGTTTATGACGTGAAGCTGCTGTGGGAGCAACAAGTGTGTTCATCAAGACTTTGAAACATTTAGACAGCTACAGTGATGTCATCAGCAGCTAAATGATTGAAACAAACCAGTCTCTCTTGTAAACGAGACCTCGTGACTCAGTGACCTGTTCAAATAAAGGTTGAATGAAAATATTATCTCAAACAATCACTATAACTGGGATTGTGAAAAAACTGTGAAAAATATCAAAGTGTCCGTTTTTTCCACTGTTTTGTGCTCCTTTCACATTATTTCTGCAAATTTCAAATTTATGCTCCTTTCAGCTTATTTCTGGAAGTTTCAGCTTTTCCTGCTCATTCAGCTGTTTTAATCTAATTTTAGCCTTTTCAGCTAATTCCACTTTTTTTTGCACTTATTTCTACTTTTTTTCAGCCTAATTAAGCAAAAACGTGCTCTCTCCCCTTCCTTCTGGTAATTTCAGCTTCTTTATTTCTAGCTACTTTTCAGCTGTTGCTTTTTCTCATTTCAGGTTTTTCCAGATAATTTCCACTTTTTTCTTCTCATTTCAGCTTCTTTCAGCCTAATTTAGCAAACGTGTTCTTTCTGTATTTTTTCTGCTAATTTAAGCTTGTTTTACCTTTTCAGCTACGTTTTTAGATTTATTTTTTTTGCTGGTTTCAGCAGATACATTCAAGTTTTACTTGGTAATTTCTTTTACTTTTAGCCTACCGTAATTTCCGGACTATAAGGCAGTACTGTTTTCACACGTTTTGAACACTGCGCCTTATAACGCTGTGGCTAATTTATGGATTTTTTTTGACAGGCTAACGAGCTTCATGCCGCCGAAACATTAGCTCATCACACCTGGGCGCTCACATAGCTGCCCTAAACACGCCTCTCTTGAAGGGGGAGGGTCCTCGTGGCTTATTGAGCCTACATGTATAAATAAAGTTTTTTTATTTATTTGACCAATGAAATTACCGAACAGGGTTAATGTATTTTATTTTTTTTAACCAGCCATGTTACAGCTACTGTTCTGAAAATTAAACATTTATTGTACATATTTGTGTATCTTACGGTGCATATTTAAGTTTTTAAAAAAATTCTGTGTAAATATCTCATGTTACAATGTAAACACCCGCAGCTTATAGACAAGTGCGTCCTATATATGTACACATTTTTTATTTTTTATTTGAGTGGGTGTGGCTTATATTCGGCCCAGAAATTAGAGAAATTAACTTCTTTATGCTAATATAAGCTTCTTTCATCTTTCTCCGCTATTTCATCTACTTTTCAACTGTTTTATGCTAATTTAAACCTTTTCAGCTAATTCCAATTTTTTTTTCAAGCTCAAGGAGCCAAGATGGTCTAGTGGCAGGGCTTTTGACTATGGATCCGAAGGTCGCGGGTTCGCGCCCCGGCCACTACCCAGCTTGGGGTGTCTATGAGTGCACACCTATTTCTCCAGCTCCCCGGGCGCTTTCGGGCTGCTCACTGCACCACCTGGTAGGTGGTTGGGTTAAATGCAGAGACGAATTTCGTCTGTGTATGGGAACATACGCAGATGACAGGAATAGACATTATTATTATTATTATTTGAGCTCTTTTGCTTTGTTCTGGTAGTATAAGCTTCTTTCTGCATTTTCAGCTTCTTGTCAGCTATTTTATGCCAATTTCAGCTTTTTAGCTGATTTTCTAAATTTTGCGGTCATTTCTGCTAATTAAAGTGAAACTAAACCCAGGCTGAGACGGTAACTCCTCCTTCCAAAATCTCCCTGAAAATGGGCGTGTCGAGAGACAAGGAGGGGTGGAGGTAGAGTTGTGCTTTTGTTCACGCCTCCACCTGCAACAACCTAAAACAAATTAAACCTCTAGCCAACAACATACACCAAGCAACAACAAAGAATAAACATGTAGATGTATTTATCTATTCCACCCATTCCATCCAAAACCAAAGGCCTAAAAAAATGAAAATGAAAATAAAACCGCTTGTCAGGAGTGAAATGCAGCACTTCCATATAAGGTATGCACTTCTCATCTCTGCAGGGGATTGGCTCTGCTTGAACCACCTGTGTGACATCACACATGAGCAGACATGTCACACATGAGCGTTTGCACAAATAAGAAAATTAAGGTGTAATCCACCAGTTCAACCCATAGAACTACCGTAAACACATTTTTAGACCAAATATTGCCAAATATTGCCAATTTACACAGATATGCACAATTATGTGAGAATAAACACAGCCATAGTGCTAGATAACATTTTAAACACATTCTAGGGAGTTTATCAGCTAAAAAAAAGTAAATTTTGGGTTTAGTCGCACTTTAATAATAATAATGTCACATTTTTGTCATCTGTGTATGTTTCCATACAAGACGAAATTTGACTCTGCATTTAACCCAATCACCACCAGGTGGGGCAGTGGGCAGCTATAGAAAGCGCGCCGGGGAGCAATTGGGATGAGATGTGCTGCTCAAACACACCACAAGTTATGCCGTGACTGGGGTTTGAACCTGGGTCCTTCGGGTCCTAAGTCGGTTCCCCTGCCACTACACCATCTTGGGCTAATTCAACAAACGTGTTCTTTATTTCTTCTTCTAATGGTTTGTTCTTACATTTCAGCTACATTTGAGCTTTTTTAAGCTAATTTCAGCTGTTTTTCAGCTTGTTCTTCTTCAGACACTGCTGCATTTTTGCAGGAAATGCAATTTGTACAGTTTAAAGTTTGATTTAGAGTTGATTTAAAGTTTGTGTAAGTGTTTTTGTTGATTTAAAAAAGGCGTTTGATACTGTTAATCATAGTATTCTCCTTGATAAATGACATAAGTACGGAATAAGAGGATTGACGTTACAATGGGTACGTATGTTACTTAGAAAATAGGAACAATATGTACAATTGGATGATGTGAGATCATATCACTGTACTATAAGTTGTGGAGTTCCTCAGGGATCGGTAATTGGTCCAAAATTATTCATTTTGTATGTAAATGATTTGGTTAAGGTATCTGGACTCACTAAATGTGTTCTTTTCGCTGAACTGCTTAAAGTTGAATTGTTGAGCAAATATAACGAATGTATTTAAATGAGTAATATACAGTATACAATTGAAAGTTGATTGAGTTATTTACTTATTATTATTATAGAAAATTTTGTTTAAATTCTATTAGATAAATAAGGAGCAGATTTAATAAGATATTTCTTCATCTGCTACCTTTCATTTTATATTTTATACATTTTTTCTTTATATGTCTTCTTTATATGTTTTTTCTTTATATGTTTTTCTTTTTCAATTACATGTGTTAATTGTTGTAATTCATTATGTAAATATTTTCTTTTAATGTATTTTTTATCTCTTCAATTACATATATGTTAATTATTGTAACTCATTAATATAAAATGAATAAATGAATAAATAAATTTACTTAAAGCTGCTGTCCGTAGTTTTTTGAACACGCTGGAACTTAGAAAAATTTTGAACAGAGACACGTTTCTGGTCCCTCCCCCTCGGCTCTGCTCCCCCTTGCTACGGTTGAACTGCAGCTCAGCATCCTTAGCTCCGCCTCCACTGCATGTCCTGTCGCAGCCGCTGCGATATTCTGTGTTTATATGTTAATAAAATGTTCTAAAAAATAAAATAAAAACATGGAGCGCTGGTCCAGCACACCAGAACACCAGGAAATCTGCAGAGCCTCGCGCAGCCACGTTGAACCCGAGTTTAATTCGCTCGTGACAAATTCATTCATTTCCTCATCATTTCAGTCATGGAGTCAGCGGAGGAGGAAGCGATCACTTGACTTTTGGCAAAAAAAACAAAAGAAAAGTCCAGATCAGGGATGAAGAAGGGGAATTTAATACATTTGTGTCACATACAAAACAGTTTTGCATCGCTTTGCAATCCTTTGAACGAGAACGTGCGCGGCCGCTGGGGCTGGGACAGGCGGGGGCGTGGGTTAGGAGCGTGAGAAGCTCTGTTTTTATTGGCTGGTTAAAAACTCTGTTTTTATTGGCTGGTTAAAAACTGTTTTTATTGGCTGGTTAAAAACTCTGTTTTTATTGGCTGGTTAAAAACTCTGTTTTTATTGGCTGGTTAAAAACTCTGTTTTTATTGGCTGGTTAAAAACTCTGTTTTTATTGGCTGGTTAACGGCGGGTCACTGTGGGTTTTTAGAAATGCTTTTAGGAGAAGCAAGGGGACTATAGTTTTTTTCAGAGATTACTTTGTCTAACATCAGTCTGTCAGGAGATAGTGACAGAGTGAAGAAATATGTTAAAAATATATTTTTAGAAAACTTACATACTGCAGCTTTA
>JBBPBX010018396.1:32833-43059 GCA_038048925.1 Garcialebias charrua | reverse complement strand
AATTTTATTTTTCTAAGGGCAGCATGGTGGTTCAGTTGGTAAAGCTGGTGTCTCTCAGCGAGCAGATGCCAGTTGAAATCCCTCCCATTGGCCTTTCTGTGGGAAGTTTACATGTTCTATCCATGCATGGGCTTTCTCCGTGTGCTCCATTTTCCTCCCACAGACCAACATCGTTGCATGTTAGTGTGGCAACCTTGGGGGTATGGATGTTATTTTTATTTTATTTTATTATTTTAAACTTACAGCAACGCCACCTTAGTACTTTTACCCAAGAAAATAATGTATATACAAAAAGGCACTTTGGATCATTTAACTAAGCAGGAAATTGTGTTCCAAGATACAATATAAAGTTTATTAAACACTATGTAAAATAAACAATTAATGGAGACAAGATTGATTCTTAATGAGTCAAGGCTGAGGCTTTCCAGTGGTCAGTCAACTAACAAAGACAAAACTGAAAGCAGTGATGCACGGCACACAAGTGGAAGGAGCCTGTCACCCACAGCACAGAACACAAGGGAACCAACACCAGACTGGACTGACACCTTCAACCTTTACCTGGAAAAAATATGAAAAAAAATATATATATACCAGTGGTGGGCAACGCTAATTAAAAAATTAGTTCCACAATTTCTAAAACGCTTATTAATTTTTTTAGGTCCACAATTTCAAAAGCACAAATGTCTTATGAAAATTAGGGGAAGCTAATCTAATCCGCTATTTATATATTTATTATATTATATATATATTATATATATATATATATATATATATATATATATATATATATATATATATATATATATATATATATATTTATATATAGCCGGCAGCGTTATGCAAAATTTGCACTACACTGCCAACTGAAAAGTAACAAAAATGATCCTAAAAGGATGAAATTACAAAAATCAAAGGATTTATTTAATACTTTACGTACATATATTCTATTCGGCCACGAAATTAACAAAAAATAGAATGAACTTTTAATCCCTAAAACCACTTTTAAATCTCAAATACACGGGTGTGTCGCCACCGCATTTATACATAAAAGTAACCCAAATACATAAAACTAACGACTCACCGTCGAATGGTCGACACAAAACACACAATAAAATCCTCCGGCCACGTTAATTTGGCTTGAAACAGCGGGGTTCTCTGCGGATTTATCCATTAGTAACCCAGCACAACCAACCAGCTGGACACAGAGTTAGCGTCTATAGGTAGTCAACAGATTTAATGAAAAGTAACTAAAATACATAAAAATAACGACTCACCGTCAAATGGTCGACACAAAACACACAATAAAATCCTCCGGCCGCGTTAATTTGGCTTGAAACAGCGGGGTTCTCTGCGGATTTATGAAGAGACCGAGCGCAGCCAGCTAGCCACAGAATTAGCCCCTGAGTTCACCTCTGACCCGGAAGATGTCAAGATGGAATAGTCCATTTTTAGTAGGGGGATAAAGAAATCGACCGGTTTTTGTATTGCGTATTTAATGATCGTTTTCATCGTAACTATAATTATTTTTATGTTAAATGTACATTAACAAGCAGGATCAATGTTAGGGATGTAGGTGACTGGCCGGGGCGCGGCGGGGCCGGGGCCCCATGCTGATGGGATCCCCAGGCAACGGCATCATTTACCTACATGGTAGATCCGAGTCTGTTCTCCGCTCTGCCCCCCTCCCCCTCACACCCTCCCTCCTCTCTGCTGTTTACGGTGGGGAAAAAGGTAAAACAAGCAGCATAAGAGCTTGTAAATAAGTTTATTGGTTTTTACTGATAGATAATTAGTTATTAGCGGTACTGCATTTTAAATAAAAATAGCACAAATCCGCTTATGAATTATAAAAGTTAGTCAATCCACAAAAACGCTGACAAAAAGTTTAGGTCCACTGTAAGTGGATTAGCGCTTTAGCGCTATCTAGCATTCATTTGCCCACCACTGATATATACACATGTTTAATAGTTCAGAATTGCACATGAAGTATAATCTGAGTTTCACGTTTGCATACATACAAAACGTTCAGAATTTGTCCCTTTATTTAGGTCAGTCATTCTCCTCTCAGGTAAGACACTGCCTAACTATGCTGACTGGAGCAGACTGTGAAAGTCCACCATGACAGACCCGACCAGAGTAAGAGCTGGGATCTGACTGAACTAGCTGACCAGGAACAAAAAAAAAAAAAAAACAGCATCAACAATTCAAAGCTCTACCAAAATGAACAGAACAAAGCAGCATGACGTCTTGCGGGACTGGTGTGATGACTGTTTCACTTGTACTGATCACATCATCCAAGGGGAGGTGGAAGTCACACTGTCTGTGACATTTGAATTACAAGCCAATCACACCCAGGAGGAAATGAAACAATTATGTCCCAAACTTTAGTGAACAACACCACACCGAGCACTATACAGGTGAAATGCTGATCAGGTGTAAACAACAACACTGCCATGTAAACCGGAAGTCAGTAACAACAAAGAGGAAATCATAGCAAGAGAAACACACCTGCTTATATATTGCATCCTCTCCTGGCGATTGGGCAATTAACACTACTGTAAGCAGCTTTGAGAGCAGGGCCGATGGTCATGCTGCTACATTAAGATTATTGGTAACTCTAAATTGTTTGTGAGTGAGAAATTGAATGTTTATTTGTCTTGTTTGTCTTTATGTGGCACTCTGATGGACTGGAGACCCGTCCAGGATGTCCCAGACCTCTCACACAGTGATGGCTTTACATGGGTACCAGTGACCTCTGACCCAAAATGGAAAAAGTGGGTATTTATTGGCTGGAGTAATATTTTCTTCTTGTTTTAATCTAAAACTAATTCAAAAGTAAACTTTTTTTCATGACATATAGGCTAATATGAGGCTACCCCTCCTTCCCCCCACAAAATAAAATAAAATAAAATAAACGAAATGTGTGCAGAATTATGACAGTTTTACAACAGAAAAACAGAGTATGGCTGATTTTGCCAAGTTACAAAAGCAGTAGTTTCAGCACCAGGGACAGAGACACTAAGCAAAGCCCCTATACTTGAACCATGACGACAGAATAAAATAAAACAATGTAGAAAAACTCAATCTGCCAACACTGAAACCCAGAGGAGGGCATATCCACTAAAAAGTATGCATGTTAAATCTGAAGTAAGGACAACTAAGATGGTGCAATGCTTTTCTGTAAACATACAACATTATATAACAGCCAGAGAAAAAGACAAGACTCCAACTTATTAAAACGACAACTCAAAGGTGATCTACGAACTAGCTACAACTGACGACTGAGAATCTTCACCAGGATATAGCTACAAGTATTGTACTGAGTGAAATCATGTCAAGCTTTTATTTACAAGAGGAGTTGAGCCACCAGGATGGGAAAAGTCTAAAAACTTGAGCATCAGTCATTCCTGACGCCATGAGGACAGACATCATTAGCCGATAACATGCATTCCATCCAAGCACAGATGATCTTACTGAAAGCAACATAATATTTACTGGCAAGACATGAATGATCAGATGGGAACAAGGAATATGTAGCTCAATGTAATGTGAATCCTTGGAAGACAAACAGCAACAACATCCTGATGTAGAACAACAAAAGTGTCAAGCACGCTGTGTGCGAAGGTGAAAACTAATTTGAGTGATTCTGACATCAAGAACTAACTGTCTTAAAAAAAATGAAGGATGAAGAATGTTCCTACCTCAGGAGAACTGTCAGTGCTTCCAAACACATCAGCAAACTCAGCTGGACTCTTGTTCAGAGTGTGGTCAGCAGGCAGCGTGTTGTCATTGTAAGATGAGACAAACTTAAAGTCACTGGTTCTAGATCCTGTTGTCAGGTACGCGTCATAATTGTAGGAGCTGCGTAAAGTTCCTGTGCCGTCAACATCTGCGTAATTAGGAGGGAGATAAGCGCCGGGGATGGCAACTGCTCCATCAAACAACAGTCTGGGCTTTCTCCTGCGACAGAACCTCACACCCAGGATGATGATGATGAAGGTGAGGAAGAAGGTGGACACACAAACCAGCGCGATGATCAGATAAGAGGTCAGTTTGGAGTTCTTCTCCTCATAAGAAATATCTTTGAGTTCTGGCACCTCAGCCAAGTTATCAGAAATCAGTAAATACATGGTGCACGTGGCAGACAGAGAGGGCTGTCCGTTATCTTTCACTGACACAATCAGGTTCTGTTTCATGCTGTCAGATTCAGAAATGTCCCGCTGGGTCCTGATCTCTCCGCTGTGCAGTCCAATAGTGAAAAGTCCCGGATCAGTGGATTTGACTATATGATAGGACAGCCAGGCGTTCTGTCCGGAGTCTGCGTCCACCGCGATCACTTTGGACACCAGAGAGCCTCCGTGTGCAGCTTTGGGGACCAGCTCGGTCATGAAGGAGCTGCCCTCCGGGGCGGGGTACAGGATCTGAGGACAGTTGTCGTTCACATCCGAGATGAACACACTGACGCTCACGTTGCTGCTGAGCGGAGGAGAACCGTTGTCTCTGGCCATCACGTGCACTTTAAAACTCCTCAGGTGTTCATAATCAAAGGACCTGACAGCGTGGATCAGCCCCGTGTCTCCGTTAACAGACACATAGGAGGACACCGGGGCTCCGTTCACCTCACCAGCTAACAGAGAATAAATCACTGTACCGTTTTGTCTCCAGTCGGGGTCTCGAGCACTAACGGAACATAAAGTGGAGCCAGCTTTGTTATTTTCACTCACATATGCGCTGTAGGACTGTTCCTCAAACACAGGTGGGTTGTCGTTGATGTCAGCTACAGATAAGTGAACAGTTTTAGAGGAGGACAGAGGTGGAGAGCCCTCGTCAGTGGCGCTGATTGTAATGTTGTAATCAGACACTAGTTCACGGTCCAGTTGTCCTGTGCTCACCACAGAATAATAGTTTTTAATAGAAGGAACCAACTTAAAAGGCACGTTTTGCTGGATGGAGCAGCGCACCTGTCGGTTCTTCTCAGAGTCTCTGTCCTGCACGTTAATGATGCCCACCTCTGTACCAGGTGGCACGTTCTCTGGTATGGGGTCAGACAGAGATTTTACATAAATAACTGGAGCGTTATCATTCACATCAACTATTTCAATTATTAATTTTGATTCTGTAGACAGACCATATCCATCTTTAGCTTGTATCATCATCTCATATTTTGATCCCTCTTCATAATCTATTTCTCCTGTTACAAAGATCTCTCCAGTTTTCTGATCAAGTGAAAACAGTTTTCCTGATTTATCAGACAGTCTGCTGAATTCATATGTAACCTCTCCATTAACACCTTCATCTGCATCTGTAGCTTTGACTGTGATAACTGGAGTCTTCAATGGAGAGTTTTCTGGCAGCCTGGCTGTATAAACAGTCTCAGTAAACACGGGGGCATTATCATTAGCATCCAGCACAGTGACGTGGATCACTACAGTCCCGGATCTCTGAGGAGATCCACCATCTACAGCTGTGAGCAACAACTTCAGCTCCTGCTGCTCCTCTCTGTCTAACTCTTTTTCTAAAACCAATTCTCCATATTTACTGCCTGTATTTGTTGTTTTAATATTACACACAAAGTGTGGGTTTTGTTGTAAAATGTAGCTTTGGACAGAATTTTGTCCTATATCTGCATCCTGTGCTGCTATAATTCGATATTTTGCTCCTTTGTCAGCTGACTCACTGATTTCCAGCTTCACTAAATCATTTTGGAAAAATGGCGCATTATCATTTATGTCCTGTACCTGTAGAGACAATCGATGTAACTCCAGAGGATTTTCTAGAAGCATGTCAAATCTGAGAATACATGTCGTCTTTTCCCCACAATGCTCCTCTCTGTCTATTCTTCCAGACACGAACAGATCTCCGTTCCTCGGGTTGATCCCGACATACTGTTTATCACTTCCTTCAATTTCCACACGAGCTTTCCGAGCAGACAGTCTCCCTGAATCCAGTCCCAGATCTTTGGCGATGTTTCCGATCACAGATCCGTGTTTCAGCTCCTCCTGGACGGAATAGGTCAGGTCTCCGTGTGCGCAGTGCAGCACAAAGAAGACAAAGAGGAGGCCGCGGATTTCAGCAAAACACCGTCTGTACTCCATCATCAGGCTGTTCTGCACGCGATCAAACCACGTGGTTACAATCAATGAAGAGATTATTTTCTATCAGAACATGAGCTGTTAGAGCTTTGGTCTCCAACGTTATACGACAGAGAACAAACACTGACCGATCCCAGTAATGGAGGATTTGCAGTCCACATTCAGTGGTTGTTGTTGTCCTGGTCTATACTGACATCTTCAGTAGAAATTAAATATAACAACTACCGTAATACACGTTTTTTTTCTCCTAAATATGTATGTTTTTGTTTTTATTTTTTTACTAAACTTGATTTACGAAGTATTAAAAAACTTTTTAACCAACATATTAAATCAAGAATTTCTTAAATATATTTTTTAAAGCAATTTAATTGTTGTAAAATCACACATTTTTGCATTTCAGTTCAAATATGGCTGCAAAATCAAACATCAACAAAACCCAAATTTACTTGTGTAGTTGTATTTTGTATAACTTTTATCTTTCTTTTTTATACACAAAATCCATTAAATGTTTGTTTTGACTTACATTTGCTCAGACAGATGTTTAAGAACCACAATTATAAACTTTCATAAGTTCATTTAAAAAGACAACTACACACACAATTATTTTTTTACAGATACAACAACCCAGCAAGATTAAAAAAGTATTTGTAACGATTCTTTGTAATATTTTGTCTTCACTCACAGACAACTAAATTGAGCAGAATTTCTGAGTTCTACTTCAAAAACCGTTAAGGGAATGAATGACCTGTTGACAGTGAAAAATACAACGAGTAATATTGCCTTGTCATATACAAAACAAAAAAGTACATATGTTTATCATAATTTTGAATCTAAAAATATGTTTTTGTTGTATTACAATTTAAAAAAAGTAAAACAATGAAAGTTTTAAGGAAAATAATGGACAAAGTTGCTTTAATTAGCTGATCAAAAGGACACCACGTTTCAGCACCAGGGACAGAGACAGATACAGTAAAATGTTTTACCCCAATCAAATTGTTATTTTTACCATGTAATGAAAAACGTCTTCAATTCAAGAAAACCCTTACCAGATTGTTCAAAAGGTGAAATATGAAATAAATATTAATTGCATTGCCAAAGTCCGTGCAAAGGAAACACAGAGAATAAATTTATAAATAAAAGAACATATGCAATTCCAATAAATAATTTACCATTAGATAGTAATGTTTTTCTTATTTTTTTAATGTTATTAAATTTTGAAGAAAAAAATAACTAACTAAAATAAAAGGGGAATAATTCATCAATTAAACAAATTAAACAATCTGCACAGGATAAAGTAAAATCTCTCTCTCTCTCTCTCTCTCTCTCTCTCTCTCTCTCTCTCTCATATATATATATAATATATATATATATATATATATATATATATATATATATATATATATATATATATATATATATATACAGGGAACCCCCGACCTACGTACGAGTTTGGGACCTAAGAACCGTTCGCAGCTCGATCCGTTCGTAGGTAGGGGGTGAAAATTATATAAAAAAAAAAATTATTCATTCATTCATTCATTCAACCTTTATTTATCACGCTAACGGAGCGCGCGCACACATTTAAGCATGTAAAGTAGTGTACTGTAATTGGGGGCTGCCATTGCATGTAAATGCATGGAAGCCACCTATTGTTATTGTGCTCGAACGTGTGTCTACATTGTCGTTCACCGTTAATGCGGCCCGAACCACAATGTCTACCCCCACAAAAGTTATATCAAAACGACGGGCTCGGCCCCCTGATGTGTGCTATTACTTTTATTGGCATTTCGACTTACCATGGCAACGTAATTTGCGAACAAAGACGTAATGAATCTCCAAATCCAGGAACTAGTTGGTTACTGCCCACTTATTATTCTACACCAGAAAAAGTTATCTTTTTCAACTTTAATACGGACCGAACCACAAAGTGAACCCCCACAAAAGTTATATCAAAACGACCGGCCCGACTCAGAGATGTGTGCTATTACTTTTCTAAGCAATCGGAGTTACCATGGCGATGTATTTTGCTAACAAAGTTGCCATATTTCCCCATTGAAAATGAATGGGAGAACACTCCTCACACAAACTGCTGCTGTCAAGTCACATGATTTAGAATCTGATGAAAACATACTCACTGTTGGTACTGTTTGAAACTCATAGAAAGTATTTATCAGATGTATCTCTAGAACTGATTAACATTTGGAGCCATTTTGATTCAAGATGTCCGGCAACAGCCTGGCAGCCCCCGTCAAAGTTTCTCCGGAACTTTCTAGTGTTAAACATTGCTATTCACATTTACAGAATAAATAAAAATATATTTTCTTACTTTGAGATGGTCAAAGCCGACATAGGTTGCCATGCGTTGATTGTTTTCGGGCCAAGCAGCGCGGGGGCCGGCAAGCCACCGCAGCTGCTCCAGACCTGTGTTAGCTAGCTGGCTAGCTTCTGCTAGCCAAGCCATGAGCTAGTGTTGGAGCGGCGGCGCGATCAATCTGCAGCTGCTGCTCCAGCCGCTGCTCCAGCCTGAGACGTCCACAGAGCTATTCCAGCTAGTAATTAATCCATATGATGCGATCCTGGTCACCAGTGTTCAAAAGGCCGGCTCCCGTGTTAGCTCCAGTGTTAGCTCTGGAGCTAGCCAGGCCGGAGGTGTAGCCAGGCCGGCCGGAGGTGTTCGCACGGCGGCCTGGCACGATCGGCGATAAATCCGCTGCTGCCTGAGACATCCACAAAGTTCACAGAGACGTTTCCAGCTAGTAATTAATCCATATGAAGCCATCCTGGTCACCAGTCTTCGTCCGGCTCTCGGCAGCTAACCTAAGATGGCGTCCGGTGTTCTACATTAATTTGTGACCGGAGACCCCAGTGACTGAACCTAAAATAGCGTCCGGTGTTCTACATTAATTTGTGACCGTGTAAACTGAAGACCTACTTCCTGTTGCCCAAGATTGCTCAAAAATTGCTCAAAAATGATCAGAAATGATCTTTTTTATCATAATTATTATTTATAAAGCCTTTAAAACAACCAGAGCTGCAACAAAGTGATGTACACATGAAATTAAGAACATTTAAACACAAAAAAAAAAAAAAAAAAAATTTTTTTTTTTTTTTTTTAATTCATATTTTTATTAAATATGATATGTTCGTAGGTCCCGTGGTTCGCAGGTCGATGGGGTCGTAGGTCGGGGGTTACCTGTATATATATATATATTAGGGGTTGAACGAGTACATAATTTTTAAACTCGACATTAACATAAATAAACTTGGTTAGTGCTCGAGTAGCCGATGATGTCATAGGCTCTTAAGACGCTAAATAAATAAATATATAAAAATGCATAAAAACTTCATTATTTACCCCAAAAAAAAAGAAGAAAAAAAAGACCAACAAAACATTGGGAGCATTTATTATGCTCCTATAATTTATCATAATGCAGATAAGTCACAGGAAAAACACCTATAATTTATCATAATGCAGATAAGTCACAGGAAAAACAAAACTATTAGTTATTATTATTAATATTAAAAGTGAAAGTATACAGTGCGGCGCTGAAACCGAAACTGAAAAACAAATGGGGCAACACCGCACCACAGCCTGAAGTGCTGTGCAATTTAGGTTTACTTTTAGAGATTAATGTGTTTATAGGTTTTTTTAATAGGTCTAGAGAGATTAATATGTTGCTTTTGTTTGTGAAACGAGAGAGGAAGCTGCCGTGTTATATATGTGGCCTGCAATGCAACACCGCCACCTGCTGCCAGTCACAATCTACGGTGGTCAGAGAACAGAAAATCAACAGGAAATAGCGCATTTTATAAATTAAAAACTGTTTTACCTTTTTGACAAGACTGCCTGCTCCATTTACATCCGTGCGCACAAAGGAATCCATTTTGTGGCGTCTACTAAAAGCTAAAAGCTACCTCGCGCGCTGTGAAATGTGACGTGATGACGTCACTACGGGTACTCGAGGTGGACAAAAAAGCCTCGATAGAAGTCAAAGCACTCGATCTGTCGAAAACTCGGGTATTCTGTTAATGCACTAATATATATATATATATATATATATATATATATATATATATATATATATATATATATATATATATATATATATATATACACATATATATATATATATA
>JBBPBX010018396.1:19364-31103 GCA_038048925.1 Garcialebias charrua | reverse complement strand
TATATATATATACTTTGTATTTTTGCTCTAGTATTGATATAATAAACCCCGATGATGATGAGCTCTCTGTTCAGAGTACTGCTTCAGACACTTGTTTAGGTGGAGTATGTAAACAATGACAAAGCACTGAAAAAACAGAGTGTGGCTTTGCAATACGTGAAAAGGAGTTTCTTGCATGTATTTGCAGCATGGAAAACAAATCAGTAAAGCATTATAGGTGTGGCTGTAAAGTAAATGTACGAAGCAATCAAAAGACTGTTGAAACCATACTTTAAAAGCCTCTATTGAGTGGGCACGAAAGATCACAAGCTGCGATGCTGTGAATACAGAACTGCATTGCAGGCATCCTGCATGTCCCGGGAAGGGATTCATTATGGACTGAAACCCAGAACAGAACATATTCACTAAAAAATACACATGTAGAATTTGAACTGACAACTAACATGGTGACACTTACCAATTTCTGAAAAAGTGCAAAAAGGTTTGATAACAGCCAGAGGAAAAAGCACAACATTCCAACTTCTCATTAAAACTAAAACTCGAGGATCATCCAAGAACTCGCTACAAGTACAGAACAGAGAAAAATCAAGTCTAACTTTTATTTACAAGAGGAGTTGAGCCACCAGGATGAGAAAAGTGTAAAAAACCTGAGCATCAGTCATTCCTGATGAGGACAGACATCACTAGCCAAAAACATGTGTTCCTTCCACGCACAGATGAACTTACAGAGGACAAAAGCATATTTATTGGCAAGACATGAATGATCAGATCAGATCAAGGAATAGGTAGCAAAAAATGAATATTCTGTGAATCATTGGAAGCTAAACATCACCAAAATCCTAATGTCAACAATGTGTCAAGCACACTGTGTGCAAAGGTGAACACAGATTTCTCTGTATTTAACAAAAATAAATGTCTTGTTGCAGCTTATTATTTCTTAGATTTTCAGGAAACCCCTCCCTGGGCTGCCACCTTACCGTGGTGGAGGGGTTTGAGTGTCTCAATGATCCTAGGAGCTATGCTGTCAGGGGCTTCATGCCCCTAGAAGGGTCACCCAAGGCAGACAGGTCCTAGGTGAGGGATCAGACAAAGCGCAGCCCAAAAACCCCTATGATGAGTACAATTAATGGACTAAGTTTTCCCTCGCCCGGACGCGGGTCACCGGGGCCCCACTCTGGAGCCAGGCCCGGAGGTGGGGCACGCTGGCGAGCGCCTGGTGGCCGGGCTTTTACCCATGGAGCTCGGCCGGGCACAGCCCGAAGAGGAGACGTGGGTCCCCCTTCCCATGGGCTCACCACCTGTGGGAGGGGCCAAAGGGGTCGGGTGCAATGTGAGATGGGTGGCGGCCGAGGGCGGGGACCCTGGCGGTCTGATCCTCGGCTACAGAAGCTGGCCATTGGGACATGGAATGTCACCTCTCTGGTGGGGAAGGAGCCTGAGCTAGTGTGTGAGGTTGAGAGGTTCCGACTAGAAATAGTCGGACTCACCTCAACGCATGGCTCTGGCTCTGGAACCAGTTTCCTTGAGAGGGGTTGGACACTCTTCCACTCTGGAGTTGCCCCTGGTGAGAGGCGCCGAGCAGGAGTGGGCATACTGGTTGCCCCCCATCTTGGTGCCTGTACGTTGGGGTTCACCCCGGTGAACGAGAGGGTAGCCTCCCTTCGCCTACGTGTGGGGGGACGGGCTCTGACTGTTGTTTGTGCCTATGCACCAAACGGCAGCTCAGACTACCCACCCTTTTTGGAGTCCTTGGAGGGGGTATTGGAGAGTGCGCCTCCTGGGGACTCCCTTGTTCTACTGGGGGACTTCAACGCTCACGTGGGCAATGACAGTGAGACCTGGAGGGGTGTGGTTGGGAGGAACGGCCCCCCTGATCTGAACCAGAGTGGTGTTCTGTTATTGGACTTCTGTGCTCGTCATGGATTGTCCATAACGAACACCATGTTTAAGCATAAGGGTGTCCATATGTGCTCTTGGCACCAGGACACCCTAGGTCGCAGTTCGATGATCGACTTTGTTGTCGTCTCATCTGATCTGCGGCCGCATGTCTTGGACACTCGGGTGAGGAGAGGGGCGGAGCTGTCTACTGACCACTACCTGGTGGTGAGTTGGCTCCGATGGTGGGGGAGGATGCCGGTCAGACCTGGCAGACCCAAACGTATCGTGAGGGTCTGCTGGGAACGTCTGGCAGAGTCTCCCGTAAGACGGAGCTTTAACTCCCACCTCCGGGAGAGCTTTGAACACGTTCCGAGGGAGGCGGGGGACATGGAGTCCGAGTGGGCCGTGTTCCGCGCCTCTATTGTCGAGGCAGCTTATCGGAGCTGTGGCCGCAAGGTTGTTGGTGCCTGTCGAGGTGGCAACCCTCGAACCCGGTGGTGGACACCGGCAGTGAGGGATGCTGTCAGGCTGAAGAAGGAGTCCTATTGGGCCTTTTTGGCTTGTGGGACCCCGGAAGCAGCTGATAGGTACCGGCAGTCCAAGCGGCATGCGGCTCGGGTGGTTGCTGAGGCAAAAACTCGGGCGTGGGAGGAGTTCGGAGAGGCCATGGAGAATGACTTCCGTACGGCTTCGAGGCGATTCTGGTCCACCATCCGGCGTCTCAGGGGGGGAAAGAGGTACGAGACCAACACCATTTATGGTGGAGGTGGCGTGCTACTGACCTCAACTCGGGATGTTGTGAGTCGGTGGGCGGAATACTTCGAAGACCTCCTCAATCCTACTGGCACGTCTTCCACTGAGGAAGCAGAGCCTGGGGACTTTGGGTCGGGTTCTCCGATCTCTGGTGCTGAGGTCGCCGAGGTGGTTAAAAAGCTCCGCGGTGGCAAGGCTCCGGGGGTGGATGAGATTCGCCCGGAGTTCCTTAGGGCTCTGGATGTTGTAGGGTTGTGTTGGCTTACGCGACTCTGCAATATCGCGTGGACATCGGGGGCAGTTCCCTTGGATTGGCAGACTGGGGTGGTGGTTCCCCTATTTAAAAAGGGGGACCGTAGGGTGTGTTCCAACTATAGGGGGATCACACTCTTAAGCCTCCCTGGTAAGGTCTATTCAGGGGTTCTGGAGAGGAGGGTCCGTCGGATAGTCGAACCTCGGATTCAGGAGGAGCAGTGTGGTTTTCGTCCTGGTCGTGGAACACTGGACCAGCTCTACACCCTCAGCAGGGTCCTGGAGGGTGCGTGGGAGTTTGCCCAACCAGTTTACATGTGTTTTGTGGACTTGGAGAAGGCATTCGACCGCGTCCCTCGGGGGGTTCTGTGGGGGGTACTCCGGGAGTATGGGGTACCAGGCCCTTTGATAAGGGCTGTTAGGTCCCTGTACGACCGGTGTCAGAGCTTGGTCCGCATTGCCGGCAGTAAGTCAGGCTCGTTTCCGGTGAGAGTTGGACTCCGCCAAGGTTGCCCTTTGTCACCGATTCTGTTCATAACTTTTATGGACAGAATTTCTAGGCGCAGCCAAGGTGTTGAGAGGATCCGTTTTGGTGACCTTAGAATCGCTTCTCTGTTTTTTGCAGATGATGTGGTCCTACTGGCTTCATCAGTTCGTGATTTACAACTTTCACTGGAGCGGTTTGCAGCCGAGTGTGATGCGGCCGGGATGAGGATCAGTTCCTCCAAATCCGAGGCCATGGTCTTGAGCCGGAAAAGGGTAGCATGCCCTCTCCGGGTCGGGGAGGAGGTCCTGCCCCAAGTGGAGGAGTTTAAGTATCTCGGGATCTTGTTCACGAATGAGGGAAAACTGGAGCGTGAGATCGATAGGCGGATAGGTGCAGCGTCCGCAGTGAAGCGGGCGCTGTACCGGTCTGTCGTGGTGAAGAGAGAGCTGAGTCAAAAGGCAAAGCTCTCAATTTACCGATCGATCTACGTTCCCACCCTCATCTATGGTCATGAGCTTTGGGTTATGACCGAAAGAACAAGATCTCGGATACAAGCGGCTGAAATGAGTTTTCTCCGCAGGGTGGCTGGACTCTCCCTTAGAGATAGGGTGAGAAGCTCAGTCATCCGGGAGGGACTCGGAGTAGAGCCGCTGCTTCTCCACATCGAGAGGAGCCAGTTGAGGTGGCTCGGGCATCTGGTTAGGATGCCTCCTGGACGCCTCCCTGGTGAGGTGTTCCGGGCACGTCCCACCGGGAGGAGACCCAGAGGAAGACCCAGGACGCGCTGGAGGGACTATGTTTCTCGGCTGGCCTGGGAACGCCTTGGGATTCCCCCGGAGGAACTGCTCCAAGTGGCTGGGGAGAGGGAAGTCTGGGCCTCCCTACTTAGGCTGCTACCCCCGCGACCCGACCCCGGATAAGCGGAAGAAGATGGATGGATGGATGGATGGATTTTCAGGAACAAGACAAAAAAAAAAAAAAAACTAAAGCGGACCACAATGGTAAAGAGACTGAAAGCTTGTTTTTCCAGCCAAAGTATTCCAGATGTGAAATATGTTTATTTGGAAACAGTAAACTGAAGGGATTTAAACACTTGACCTCATTAACATACCTACAAAGCAAAGCCAAAGTGGAAACAACTGTTAAGACATCAAAATATATTTTACTCAGAGCCAAAGCATGTGGACAGAATATATACATTTCTGCTCCACCCGCTTTTAACGTTATCAGCCATTAAATGGCCGTTATTAGTTGTTATCATCCCCATATGTAGCGGTCAGACTGCCCCTCCTGTACCTCCTAGTGGGTTTAAAGGTTTGTTGTTAGCATTGGTAGCGATGATAATAGGCTCAGTTTTTAGCTTTGTTAGCGCTCATAATATCTTCTCATGGTTAGGTTTAGAGAAATGTGTCTGGCGGTTAGGTTTAGGGTTTTGGTTAGGCACAAGGGTAAGGGGGTTAAGTTTAGGGTTGGTCCTCTGGGTCAGGTGTAAGATTAGGTTTAGGAAAAGTTACATAAGCTTAAAAAATACACTTCCTGACCTTTAAACCTACTGGAAGTGGGACAGTTTTATTGCTACATATGGGGATGATAACTAATAACGGCCATTTAATGAACTGATAACATCCAAAGCCGCTCTCCTTTCTGGAACACAGCAATCCCCCATTACAGAACCAGAAAACCCATAAAGCACAGAGACTGCTCAGTTACAAAAAAAAAAAAAAAGAATTACTATAAAATATGTACAAAGTAGTTATGGTTGGGTGGCATTACAAACGTTTACTATGCTGGCTCTAAAGAGCTACAGCAAACCTGGCAAACACTCCATATCATCTAGCATGTGAACACAATGCCAGCTACATGAGAGCATATGAAGATAAAAAAAATGCACTTAAGGTGGGAGCATCATATAGCAACAGCAGCCATCTTAATAAGTCATAACCCCACTAACAGGTAAACTCAGGTGAAGTGGCAATTTTTCTAGTTGTTACCCACTGGTGCACATCCTGAAAGGCAGTAAAAATGTCCCACTTGTGACTCAGGGCTTGTTACAATGGTCTGACCAGCACGGCGCCAGCGCTCACACATGCAACAGCACTCAGCAACTGGCCAAACAGCCAACGCAATGGAGAATCAAATGCTTGGCGTGCACACCTGGTGGTATATGGTAATGAGCCAAGCAACAACTGAAGAATGAAGGTGGAGGTGTGGAAAGAAGGCAAGGTGCGTTCATGGGCCCAACATGAGTGGGTATTTATATTCACTTCCACATGAAAATAATAAACCACCAGGTTACATTATAATTAAACAAGGAATGACAAATTACAGGTTCATTGATTCAACATGACGTGGATGACTGAGATTATACAGAAGCAAAAAATAGAAATGTAAAAAAAAAAGTAAAAAAGAGAAAGATATGGTTATGAAAAAAAATAATTAAATAGAAACTTGTTCCTACCTCAGGAGAACTGTCAGTGCTTCCAAACACATCAGCAAACTCAGCTGGACTCTTGTTCAGAGTGTGGTCAGCAGGCAGCGTGTTGTCATTGTAAGATGAGACAAACTTAAAGTCACTGGTTCTAGATCCTGTTGTCAGGTACGCGTCATAATTGTAGGAGCTGCGTAAAGTTCCTGTGCCGTCAACATCTGCGTAATTAGGAGGGAGATAAGCGCCGGGGATGGCAACTGCTCCATCAAACAACAGTCTGGGCTTTCTCCTGCGACAGAACCTCACACCCAGGATGATGATGATGAAGGTGAGGAAGAAGGTGGACACACAAACCAGCGCGATGATCAGATAAGAGGTCAGTTTGGAGTTCTTCTCCTCATAAGAAATATCTTTGAGTTCTGGCACCTCAGCCAAGTTATCAGAAATCAGTAAATACATGGTGCACGTGGCAGACAGAGAGGGCTGTCCGTTATCTTTCACTGACACAATCAGGTTCTGTTTCATGCTGTCAGATTCAGAAATGTCCCGCTGGGTCCTGATCTCTCCGCTGTGCAGTCCAATAGTGAAAAGTCCCGGATCAGTGGATTTGACTATATGATAGGACAGCCAGGCGTTCTGTCCAGAGTCTGCGTCCACCGCGATCACTTTGGACACCAGAGAGCCTCCGTGTGCAGCTTTGGGGACCAGCTCGGTCATGAAGGAGCTGCCCTCCGGGGCGGGGTACAGGATCTGAGGACAGTTGTCGTTCACATCCGAGATGAACACACTGACGCTCACGTTGCTGCTGAGCGGAGGAGAACCGTTGTCTCTGGCCATCACGTGCACTTTAAAACTCCTCAGGTGTTCATAATCAAAGGACCTGACAGCGTGGATCAGCCCCGTGTCTCCGTTAACAGACACATAGGAGGACACCGGGGCTCCGTTCACCTCACCAGCTAACAGAGAATAAATCACTGTACCGTTTTGTCTCCAGTCGGGGTCTCGAGCACTAACGGAACATAAAGTGGAGCCAGCTTTGTTATTTTCACTCACATATGCGCTGTAGGACTGTTCCTCAAACACAGGTGGGTTGTCGTTGATGTCAGCTACAGATAAGTGAACAGTTTTAGAGGAGGACAGAGGTGGAGAGCCCTCGTCAGTGGCGCTGATTGTAATGTTGTAATCAGACACTAGTTCACGGTCCAGTTGTCCTGTGCTCACCACAGAATAATAGTTTTTAATAGAAGGAACCAACTTAAAAGGCACGTTTTGCTGGATGGAGCAGCGCACCTGTCGGTTCTTCTCAGAGTCTCTGTCCTGCACGTTAATGATGCCCACCTCTGTACCAGGTGGGATATTTTCTGTCACTGGGTTTGTTAATGACTTCACAAAAATTACTGGGGCGTTATCATTCACATCTGTAATTTCAATAACTAATTTTGAATCAGATGAAAGCCCATAACCATCTTTAGCGTCGATGCGCATTTCATATTTTGCAGTACTCTCGAAGTCAACCTTTCCTATCAGTTTTATTTCTCCCGTTTTACTGTTCAGGGAGAAAATGTTTTTAGCTCTTTCAGAGATGCGGCTGAAGTCATACGTCACTTCCCCGTTAACCCCTTCATCTGCATCTGTCGCGCTCACTGTTACTACCACAGTGTCAAGTGGTGAGTTTTCAGGTAAACTGGTGGTGTAAACAGGCTGATTAAACACCGGGGCGTTGTCATTAGCATCCAGAACAGTGACGTGAATATTAACAGTCCCTGATTTCTGTGGATTCCCTCCGTCAACTGCAATCAGAGCAACATTTAAATCACGCTCCTTTTCACGGTCTAACTCTTTGTCTAACAGCAGCTCAATGTTCTTAGACCCTTCTGCATCATCTCGCACAGACAAAACAAAATGATCATTCTTTTGTAAAATGTATTGTTTTACCCCATTCTGCCCGAGGTCTGCGTCATGTGCTCCGTTCACACGGTATCGTGCTCCTCGATCAGCAGACTCATGTATGTCTAATCTAAATTCATCTTTAGGGAAAACTGGGGAATTGTCGTTTACGTCTTGGATGAGCAGAGACACGCGGTGCAGCTCCAAAGGGCCCTCCAGCACTAATTCAAATTTAAGAATGCATGAAACCTTCTCCCCGCACAGCTCCTCCCTGTCAGTCCTTTCTCGGATTATAATATTCCCCGTCTTTGTGTCGAGGCCACAGAAATGCTGCGAGTTGTCTTCGCTGTCAATCCGAGGTTTCCGAGTGAAGAGTTGTCCCACGTCCAGCCCGAGATCCTTGGCGATGTTTCCAACAACGGATCCAGGCCGCATCTCCTCTGGAGCGGAGTAGCTCAGGTCTGCGGTGATTATCCGAACACAAAGAGCAATGCTGCAGACAAAGCGCAGCAAGCCCTGTGTTTTCATGACCATTTCCCCTTTGAATGCTGAGATAAATGCACAAATCCACGTACAAATCCACGTACAGTCCTGCAATCGAGAGGTTGTAGTTCAGACTAACCTAAACTGACGGTGTTACCTAACAATGGCTTCCCTGATTCTAATGAATATTAGAATGAACTGCTTTGTTGTATGTAGAACCAATCCTCCTCATATCTGCAGTTGGATAGCGACTCCTTGAGTCGTTTCAAAATATTGCAATTACTATAAATACTGTATTAGTGAAAGAGTTGATGTTGATGTTTGTAAAAACTGATTTAGGCTTATAGCGTTTATATTTGTGTTAAGCTCAGTGTTAAATTCAGCACCGTGGACAGCGGTTAAAAAGGCAGCCATACAAGATAAATATTTTTTAACTCAATTTTTATAACGTTTTTAAACTAATCAAACACACAAACAACAATCCCAACTACCTCAGACGATAAACATAATCTCATCTATTATCTTCTTCTTATTATTGTATAAGGAAAAAATAAATACTTAAATAAATAAAGCCACTATTATAGTTGGAAATGTATTTAAGTTTAAAACCATGTTTATATAGATAGAGACAGAGAGAGAGGGATGTGGACGGACGGACGGACGGACAGACGGACGGACGGACGGACAGACAGACAGACAGACAGACAGATGTATAGATAGATGTATAGATAGATGATAGATATATAGATAGATAGATAGATAGATAGATAGATAGATAGATAGATAGATAGATAGATAGATAGATAGATAGATAGATAGATAGATAGATAGATAGATAGATAGATAGATAGATAGATAGATAGATAGATAGATAGATAGATAGATAGATAGATAGATAGATAGATAGATAGATAGATAGATAGATAGATAGATAGATAGATAGATAGATAGATAGATAGATAGACAGATAGACAGACAGACAGACAGACAGACAGACAGACAGACAGACAGACAGACAGACAGACAGACAGACAGACAGACAGACAGACAGACAGACAGACAGACAGACAGACAGACAGACAGACAGACAGACAGACAGACAGACAGACAGACAGAAAGACAGACAGACAGACAGACAGACAGACAGACAGACAGACAGACAGACAGACAGACAGACAGACAGACAGACAGACAGACAGACAGACAGACAGACAGACAGACAGACAGACAGACAGACAGACAGACAGACAGACAGATAGATAGATAGATAGATAGATAGATAGATAGATAGATAGATAGATAGATAGATAGATAGATAGATAGATAGATAGATAGATAGATAGATAGATAGATAGATAGATAGATAGATAGATAGATAGATAGATAGATAGATAGATAGATAGATAGATAGATAGATAGATGTATATATGTTAGATAGATATATGTATAGATAGATAGCTGTATATGTTAGCCTGCAACCTTGGATGGCGGAGGGTAATGTATAAGATGATCTTCTCTCAACGTGTGATGCTGAGACACAGAAAAGATGAGACACACACGTTGAGCTTCCATTAACGTCTAACAGGAAGATTTATTCTTCTTGTGTGTTCTAAACATGTTTCATATATCACATACTTCAGATATCACATTCTTCAGAAGAGAACCATTAACTTCATTACATCAGAAATGAATGTAATATACCTTTAAACCAAACAATCTTTCTTTCAACATGCTCTATTTAGCATTATGAATTCTGTCAAATTACAAAATTAATTCACAAATAGTTTTTACTTCTCTAAACCATATTAATTTTGTAATTAGTGCTTTAAATTCAATACCTTGTCCTCTTTTCTGAGACCTTCTGTATTTAACTATCAAAAATAAACATTAATAAAATATACTCTGATGCATGCTCAATAATCCAGGTAGAAAAATCCAAAAAAGCTAAGTCTGGTCCTCTGGACATTCAAAAAATAAAACAAAACAAAGCAAAAAAAAATGTAGAAACGTTTCGTCTTTCGTCCGAAAGACTTCCTCAGTCTGAGTTGCTGTATTCAGCTGAATACAGCAACTCAGACTGAGGAAGTCTTTCGGACGAAAGACGAAACGTTTCTACATTTTTTTTTGCTTTGTTTTGTTTTATTTTTTGAATGTCCAGAGGACCAGACTTAGCTTTTTTGGATTAATAAAATATATTTTAATATTTAAGCAATATCCATGTAACCCAGTCCAAAATAAAGGTATTTTGTATTGAGTTAAGTTCATGGAAGGTGTAATAATTTAATATGTATTGAACATGTTTGTTTAAATATGTTAAATTTGTTAAAGGAAGAAGTGTTAATGAAAGTTGTGTTTATAAATACTGGGAGTAACATTGTATAATAAGTTAAAAGAAACCGTTTTATAGAGAAGCAGTTTTCAACATATTTTATTTTGAAGGGCTCAGAGTAAAGCAGCTGAGCTGGTCTGTGATTGGCTGAGAGACGTGAGGGGAGAATGAGGAAGAGGAGAAGCAGAGGAGGAAGAGTAAAATAACCGTTGGAGAAAAACTGACGAAGTTATAAAGAAAAGAGTGTTTTTGCTGATATTTTAGACTTTCAACTCGACAGTCTGTGAATATATATCGACTTTTCACTCTTGTTTGCTGCTGTTGTGATCATTCTAAACCGGAATTCACTGGACAGTAGGTAAAAAAGTAACGCTTGCTAACGCACATTCATTAGCACAGTGAATGGCAGTTAAGTACTGTACTGTGAGCTAACGCAGCTTACAGTGGATTCAACTGTTTCCGTCATGGGAGCGTTCATGAATCAAGCCTAGTGCGGAGGGATGAGCTTATGCTGAGAGCTTCTGTGACTGTGTTGGAGGACTGTGTCGGCATTAAAACTTCCTGCTATTCCAAATCCTGTGGACCGAGAGACTGGAGAAGGAGCGGACGTCATCTTGCCAACTGAGATGAAGGACAGGTGAACTACCAAGAAGGGTCAAGGTTTTCCTTGGAGTAAGGTATCACAAAACCACGCATCATCATCAAATCAGGCCTGCAACGGGGGTTTTATTTTATTTTATTTGTTGGGACAAGTAATTAATTAATGCCGGCTTAGGTGGACAGAGGTGTGGGCCCACAGTAATTAATTAACAAATTGGTAAAACAAAAGACTGAAACACTTGCATTTTGTAAATATATTGTTGTGTTTAATACATGTTCAAAAGTTCAAGTTTCATACTGTGTGTGCGTTTGATTTCCTGTAGAATAGTATTTGAAGTTTATTATTATTCAGCCTCTACCTGATTGGGTGAGAGGAATAGAAAGCACTGGTGAATTATTATTTTAAAGTGAATGAAACTCAACATAAGTTTAAACACGAGAGTGTATTAAGAATTATTTTTTAAGCTACTACGTTTAACGAACCTAGAGCCCTTACCTACTTTAAAAAGGTATAGTTGGGCTACATGTTATCTCGTAATTATGAGATAGTATTTCATAATTAATTATGAGATAGTATCTCATAATTACGAGATATCTCATAATTATGAGATAAGGTGTTATGATAATTATGAGACGTCTCAT
>JBBPBX010018395.1:31792-45656 GCA_038048925.1 Garcialebias charrua | reverse complement strand
GACAACGGGAAGGCACGCTCCAACGTGCATTTAAATAATAATGGCGGAGCATGTCCTATCGCGTCTGAGATATCATTTTGAGACAGTAAATCTTCCAAAACTCTCATTAATAAACCCTCCCTGAATAAAAAAATTACAGATGTTACCTGATGGCGCAGACATAATTTAAAAATGCATACATAGCAACGTGTTTGCTCCGGGCTCTCGGCTAATATTTTTAGAAGCTATCTTGGCTAACAAGAGTCCCTGACACCGGTCACGTCTGAGATATATCATTTTAAGACAGTAAATCATCCAAAACTCTCATTAATATCCCTCCCCGAATAAAAAGAATTACCTGATCGGCAGACATAATTTAAAAATACATCATTAGCAACGTGTTTGCTCCGGGCACTCGGCTAATGTTTGTTAGCTGCTATGTCGGCTTATTACCAGTCGCGTCAGCGATATATCATTTTAAGACAGTAAATCATCCAAAACTCTCATTAATATCCCTCCCCGAATAAAAAGAATTACCTGATCGGCAGACATAATTTAAAAATACATCATTAGCAACGTGTTTGCTCCGGACACTCGGCTAATGTTTGTTAGCTGCTATGTCGGCTTATTACCAGTCGCGTCAGCGATATATCATTTTAAGACAGTAAATCATCCAAAACTCTCATTAATATCCCTCCCCGAATAAAAAGAATTACCTGATCGCGCAGACATAATTTAAAAATACATCATTAGCAACGTGTTTGCTCCGGGCACTCGGCTAATGTTTGTTAGCTGCTATGTCGGCTTATTACCGGTTGCGTCAGCGATATATCATTTTAAGACAGTAAATCATCCAAAACTCTCATTAATATCCCTCCCCGAATAGAAGGAAACTACAGATGTTACCTGATGGCGCAGACATAATTTAAAAATACATCATTAGCAACGTGTTTGCTCCGGGCACTCGGCTAATGTTTGTTAGCTGCTATGTCGGCTTATTACCGGTTGCGTCAGCGATATATCATTTTAAGACAGTAAATCATCCAAAACTCTCATTAATATCCCTCCCCGAATAAAAAGAATTACCTGATCGGCAGACATAATTTAAAAATACATCATTAGCAACGTGTTTGCTCCGGGCACTCGGCTAATGTTTGTTAGCTGCTATGTCGGCTTATTACCGGTTGCGTCAGCGATATATCATTTTAAGACAGTAAATCATCCAAAACTCTCATTAATATCCCTCCCCGAATAAAAAGAATTACCTGATCGGCAGACATAATTTAAAAATACATCATTAGCAACGTGTTTGCTCCGGGCACTCGGCTAATGTTTGTTAGCTGCTATGTCGGCTTATTACCGGTTGCGTCAGCGATATATCATTTTAAGACAGTAAATCATCCAAAACTCTCATTAATATCCCTCCCCGAATAAAAAGAATTACCTGATCGCGCAGACATAATTTAAAAATACATCATTAGCAACGTGTTTGCTCCGGGCACTCGGCTAATGTTTGTTAGCTGCTATGTCGGCTTATTACCGGTTGCGTCAGCGATATATCATTTTAAGACAGTAAATCATCCAAAACTCTCATTAATATCCCTCCCCGAATAGAAGGAAACTACAGATGTTACCTGATGGCGCAGACATAATTTAAAAATACATCATTAGCAACGTGGCCTGTATCGCGGCTATTGTGTTAGCTATCTGATTCGGCTAGCTTGTTAGCAGCGAACAAACATAATCTGCCGTGATAATTGGCTTTATACACTCAAAGTGTATAAAGTAAAACAACATGAACTCACGTAAAATAAATAGTTTATAATCTAAAACACTACACACCTCCGATTATGTTTACACAAAGACTTACTCATCTCCTGGACAGTCTTCCGATGGTCCCTGCGTTGTTTCGACATGGTAGCTCCTGTGGGACTTTCTTCTGTAGATTTTCTTTTAAAAATAGTAGGAATAGCATCCGGTTTTAAAAGTCTTCTGAATCTTACTGGTAATCCTAAAGATTCTTTTATACCAGGTGCTGAAAACAATCGGCAGTGAAATGGTCGCTGCAGACATAGGACTCCTGGAACCCACCGGTCCTTGTCTGGTCCATTCTTGACAAAGTTTGTCATCTTTTGGAAATTTGTGAAGGCTCACTTGTTCACTGCTGATATTAGAACACACAAATGCACTACAACGTGACGGCATTTTTCAAGTTACACAAATAAAAGGCGATCCTTCAGGAAATGAATCTGTATGGCAAGCAGTTAACACACCTAATAAACGGGCAAGGCTCTGCCTTCTGCCCGTTGTGACGTTGATGACTGGTGACGACGACTGGTGATGACGTATTGCGGAAATGCGCGGAATTTCAGGGGCGTATCCCAGCAAATACCAGAGAAAAATTTAGCATAATTTCGAATAAAATTTTAATATGTTTATAATTTATTATGCAAAAACGACCAGAGCTCAATGATATAAGATATATAATAATAATAATAATAATAATTGTCTAATCTTGTCATCTGCGTATGTTTCCCATACACAGACGAAATTCGTCTCTGCATTTAACCCAACCACCTACCAGGCGGTGCAGTGAGCAGCCATAGAAGGCGCTCGGGGAGCTGGAGAAATAGGTGTGCACTCATAGACACCCCAAGATGTGTAGTGGCCGGGACGCGAACCCGCGTCCTTCGGGTCCCAAGTCAAACGCCCTAACCACTACACCATCTTGGCTCCTTTATATGTTCTGACAAATATTCAAATTTACAAAATCATGTCACAATACCTTTAAAGACTTTCAGGCTTCCTGTCATATGGATGACACTCTCCATGTCTCCTTTCAGGGCACATTACTGCCATACATACAGGCGTAGCATAGTTTTACTACATATCTTTGATTGTTCTGTGTTTGATGAAATGTTTTATATTGCCTGTGTTAAAATAACACAAAAGAATATCTATGATGTTTGTATGTATCCATTTTGAGCGTTAAAAGAAGACTTTAAGTGTATTAATTTTTCCAACAAAAATTATAAACCTGTGATGTAGCTGATGTGATGAAGATGGCCAGTACAGCAAATCTACACAAAATACTGTACCAGTGTGAGAACAATTTAATAAAAGTTAGTTAAATCAGCAATTATTCAATCCAAACACCAATTTTTAACAAAATGTACTGTTTGATACTGTTAGTTTACCACTTAAGTGGACACATAGACCCTATTTATTTTAACAGGGATTTTGCTGTGACTTGTCCAGGGTGTGCCTTGCATCAATGACCACAGGAGATAGGCACCAGCTCCCGAAAGCAGGTAAAGAAATAGATGTTCTTGTGTAGACACAGTGCTGTGTTCACCAGAATAATTTTCACAATGCTAACAAAGAAGAGCGTTTTGTAAAGATGGCGTATCCTCGTGGACAAAGCCTACAACTCCTCTCAGAACGGAGTTTATCTTGTTTACAACTCTTGTCCTGCAGCCAAACTTGCTTTCCTGCTCGTTTTGTTTCCCTCACAAGAAAACTGTAAAATGTGGATGAATTCAGAGGCTTTTAGCGCAGACCCAGTTACAAATTTAAATACCAATGCGAAGGAAATCCAGAATGTGCCAGCAAAGTCTTAGCGAGACACTAATCTTTGGCTGAGATGTTTCTGAGCTTCTGCATTTGTTAACGGACCATTACCGTAAATCTGAACCCCAGGCTCCCATCTTCACCACCCTTCCTCTCGCCGCGTGTGCGAGAAGACAGCAGGAAGCGCAGACACATGCGGCTGCTGCCTAACAGAAAGAATGAATCATGTGAACTGTGCGATAGTCTACATGGATTTAGGTAGACTCCCATTGAATTAGAAAAAAAGAACCTTGTTCTTTTGAAGGCTACCAGAAACCCTGACTTTTATGTTAATGAGCCAGACCAACACCTTTTTGTCATCAACATATTTCTGTTTAAACATCCAGGAATTCTGTGGCGACAGGTTTAAATTATTACTTATTTGTGTTTGCAATAATTACACGCATACATAGAAAGTAGCATTAATAATTCTGTGCTCAAACAGTTGGGCTTACGAAAGTACATTAATTTTTCAGTGATTCAAGATCGAGAGCTACATGCAAACACAGTGTTTGCTTCTTGTGCATTGCACAAACACATTTTGGCTCAATTTGTCATGTTTAGATGTGCCATTCAGACCAGTTATTGCCACTTAGGGTCTCATTTAAACTGCGTGTACAGAAATGTGTTTATTTGACTTTGTCCACATATAAAAATGTATACATTTTACAAACAGAAAGCATAACATGTGATCAAATAATACATACATTATAGTAGATACAAACAAGAAAACAGCAGTAATAATTAATATCATGTGTTGTTAGTATTGAAAGTATACTGCATATTTATTTTATTTTTGTGGGAAAATGAAAAGCTCTTTTGAAAAACAGAAAATGTAAAATCTACTGTATTACTTTGTAAATAAAACCAGTTTAGGTGCAGCCACTGTAAGCTTCTCTGCTAGTTTTAATGAAGGAGGCTGCACAGTGCAACAGATGAAACATTCAGTTTTGTTAATATATGGTTATTTTAGTTCATGCATCATGTCAGCAATGTTAATGTTGCATGAGGTGCAGCGGCCGGAGCGAAAAGCAAAGTGATGTGTAACATATTTTAAATGAAGAACTCCCTCAGCGTGGCTGCTTCTTGTAAAGGATTTTCAGCAAAGTCACTTCAGTGGCATCAGTGACAGTACGCAGCTGATGCCATCATCTCTGGTTACCAGTCTTAGCTTGCTTGTAAGATGATCACTTCTAAAATAAGCTTTAAAGATAAAAACTAAAGGGCTTGCTGTGCTGCTGTTTAAATTACTCAGAACTAAATAGATTTATTGTTTTACTGTTATTATTACGAGGATCAAATAAATAGGTGGGGTGCCACAGTGGCTTGGTTGGTTCGAGCAGGTTGCCAGATCAATCCCAGCCGAGGACCTTTCTGGGTGGAGTTTGCATGTTTCTCCAGGGTACTCCAGTTTCCTCCCACAGCCAAAAACATGCATGTTAGGCTGATTGGTATATTGTCTCTAGGTGTGAGTGAGAGAGTGAATGGTTGTTTGTCTCTGTGTGTACCTGTGATGGACTGGAGACCTCTCCAGGGTGTACCCCCCTCCGCACATTGATTGTTGGATATGAGCACCAGTGACTAGCGTGACCCGAAAAGGAAGAAGTGGGTAAAGATGATGGATGGGTGGATGGATGGATGAATGGATGGATGAACGGATTAATTAAATAAGTGGACTGCAGCTGTAAAGAGGACAGACTGGAGGCCCACTCTACTCCAAAATAACCATTAACGTTTCACATCAGGAAAATAAACAACAAGTCCTAGTACATGTATATTTTGGGTATCCCCCTCCCAAACCCGCTACTGATGAATTTCACAGACTTTTCATAGGAGCACATCTGAATAAACATTCTGTCATCATTTCAGGACTCTCACCTCTGGCCGTCCTCGGCAGCTCCCCCGCCCCCCATGAGTGTGCACAGATCTATGAGCTGGCTGCTCAACCGCCTTTGAGTCCCCCCCGCCCTCTGCGTAATGTTGGCGTCATTATGTGCTTGTGTGCGAGACTTTTTTTTCATTACCACATTTTTGACCTTCAAACAGAGGTCAAAAATGTGTTAGGAATTTTTTTGTCTCCAAACCCTATGTGTTATTTTTCACCACTTTTATTGTCTGTCCAACAGATCTCACTTGTAAATGAGTCTTCGAGGCTCAATGTGACTTATCTGTTTAAATAAAGGTTGAATGAATGAATCTCTGTATCTATGTTGGCAATTTCCACTGTTTATTTCAGGTCCTACTTGGGTAATTTAGTCAAATTAAATTTTTGTACATGAACAGTAGGACTACTCCAATAGCAAACTGAACTAGCATCTCATATCAGCATCTCTAATTTCATCTCTGATGTTACAGTTTTGCAGCTTTTTGTTCACCCACAACCTTAATTATGACATCATAGTGACATCACTGTCTAGTCCTGGGTAGTAATCTGGTTTCATTTTGTTACAATTATAAATGCTCTTTGCACAATGTGTGCCCTGTTATGTGGATGTGAGTGATATCCAAAATGGTGGCATGAACAATTGCATGAACATGCATATCATCCGAACACACATCCCTCAAAACATGCTACTAACATGAAGACACTTCAGCTACAAGTGGTCTCTCAGCTCTTCGACTGTCAATCAAGTTTTAAAATAACTGAGCACGTTAAAAAAATAAAAACATTATTGAAAGTTGAGGCAAAAATAAATGCAAGGCTGCTCAACATATTGATCACATAATCCATGATTCCAGTCGAGCAGTTTGATTTTAAATTCTGATCATAAATTCTTTGTATGAGTCAGAGTATGTACATTATAGCCCTTTTCATATTGTAAAGACATGTTTTGGCCATATTAAAGTGGTGTTATGTGTAAAAGTTGTGAACAATTATTATCTGAAATGCTGTAGATAGCTCTTTGAACAGCTTCAGTTTGGAGAAATAAAGTTTACATCTGACCAGACTAGAAATTTAACAAGAAAAGCACCTAAACAATTATTTGTTTGCTCGAAATTATAGCAAAGGCATGTCTCAGTCTAACATTTGCTTAATAAATGCACTTTAATAGTCAAATAACATCATTGCTGGACAACGTCTCCCACCCCATGCATGAAGCTGTTGCTGAACTGGAGAGCTCCTTCAGTGACAGATTACTGAAACCTAAAGGAGCCTACCACAGACACTTCCTCCCAGCAGCTGTTAGACTACACAACCATCACTGCTCCCAACAAACTAAATACTGTAAGGATTAAATACATGCTGACCTCTGCTAAAACACACACTCTACCTATACTACTACTGTACTGTACTGTAAATAGTCTGTACTTATCAATGTTCTAATACATACTGAATACTATTATTGATATTGTTAATCTTAATTTTTTATGTATTGTTTTTAACATTTTAGGTACTTTTGTGTGAATCGTTTTATCTGTTGCTGTTGTTGCTACTGTTAAACTGGAATTTCCCATCTGTGGGACAATAAAGGCTGTTTCTATTCTATTCTATTCTATTCTAAATTAGCTGCATTTCTCCGGGGCAGTGCAGCTGGTTTGACGATTGCGCCAAGCAGTGAGCAGAACGAAGGTGGGGAGAATATGGCAGGCAGAATGTATCATTAATAGCTTGTGAAGATTCTCAGTTATCCAGGACATGATAAATTAAAAAAAAGTACAAGAAAAAACAAAAAAGTATAAAGTATAATAAAGTCCAGTTGTTTTTGTATTGAACTTTTTTGAATTTGTCATTATAGCCACATTTACCTATTACATAATACGACGGCATGCCATACAGCTATTACTACTCTGCTGCCATCAAGTGGCTGGAAGTGGCACTGCTCTTTTTTCAGTTAGAATGAATTAAAACAGTCACATCTCGGCCAAAAATTGGTTTATAAATATGGGAAAAAATCCCTAAATATGTTATTTTGGCGTATAAGTCACAGGGCATGTAAGTTATGCAAAAAACTGCAACACATCAAACCAACATCAGTGTGTGAAAATTGAAGCCGTTTTAGGATGACAGCATTTAATTATGGTGTTGGCTACTTTCAAAACTTGCTGCTAGCTGTCAGTTCCGTCACATTAAAGTTTTTTTAACTACTGTCTGAGAGAGTTCATAAACCTACCTACAACATTAAAATAATTAATTGTTAAAAATATCTCTACAGAAACCTATTACAGCACGAAATAGGAAAAGCAAGTGAATAGCAAGAGGCCATAAGGGCACTGACGATCAATTGTGAGGCTGATGGTCCTTCCTTGGCATGTGAACAACTAATTCTGGTTGTTAGCAGCAAACTGGTGCATCCAGTATGAGAAGGTGCTGCTTAAAAGACTGAATTGGTTGAAGGCTTCAAATTGAAGGTCTTTGGATAAAAGAAACAATATTTCAACAAAGAAGAATCCGTCCAGAGGACCTGACTCAACCTTGTTAGATATTTCTACCTGGATTATTGAGCATGAATCAGGACTATTTCAGCAGGGCCAAAATATCCTCTTAAAGATGCTTGGTTTCAGTTATTATGTTTGTGGTAGCTAACATGAAAATTTGTAGATTGTATAAGAAAACAACTTGGCACTTGAGTGATGGACACTGATACCACATTAATGTCTACATGAGTTAGCACAAAGACTGAGGCAAAGTACCCTGATGCATGCTCAATAATCCAGGTAGAAAAATATAAAAAAAGCTAAGTCTGGTCCTCTGGACATTCAAAAAACAAAACAAAGCAAAAATACTGTAGAGAAAAACTGTTTGCTTTGTTTTGTTTTTTGAATGTCCAGAGGACCAGACTTAGCTTTTTTAGACTGTGGTAAAGTCATTTAAGAAACTTGTCAGTACTGTTAGGTTGATAGGGAAACAAAAAATGCTTACTGTATCATGTTAAGTAATTACCAGGCCAGAAAAGTATGCAACTGCCATTACTCAACTCATGACTGATGAACCATCACCAAATTTAACATTTAAGTTCGTATTAATAGTATACTGACCAAGTCTGTATCTCATGTCAGCACTGGTTACCTGTTAATTGGCTTCCTGAAAGCTGGGATCAACAACTAATAGTTAACTTGCACTATTCTACTAAAAAGACTAAAGAAATCAGTAGCAAATCTTGGAAATACAGTGCAATTCCCAAAATATATCTTCACACAATCAATAATGACAATTTGCTGTGTCGTGTTTGTGTAGTAATCCATTTGAAAAACCATTTTGTTACACAAACTATTGCACTCTGCAAATAAAAACTTGCAGAATTAAAACAATAAAATTACAGTACACCATATATGAGCACTTGTGCTACAAACTATGAACAATCAAATCCACATGGTCAGGTCCCACTCCACCAATGTTTCAATCACCATTCTGACGGCTCAGTCGATGCTTCTCCCCTATCGTTTAACACACAGGAGCGTGACCTTCGACGAAACATGGTGGCTCCCGGGCCCTTCCTCCTAGTGAGGCGCATATAAACGTCAGAGTGCAGGAACCTGGGATACGAGTCTTTTTTCATCAGACTGTAGACTTTCATCTGGGCTGCCTCAAAAGAACTTCTTGTTGGGTGTTCCATGTTTTTCTTGATAGTCATCTTGGTGTTGTAGTCAATGTTGACCTGAGTTAAAGGAAAGTAGAACATAATGATAAACCATCCCAAGCGACAACTGAAGACAAAAACAATCAATAGTCCATGTAACTCTGCCAGAGTCTTAACTGGAGTTAGTGGGAGAGATCATATCTCTCCAGTTTTAGCTTCTCTCCACTGGATCCCTGTCAAGTCCAGAATTTAATTCAAAATCTTACTTCTAACCTACAACGTTCTCAACAACCTCGCTCCATCTTACATTATATTGTTGTTCCATATTTTCCAAACAGACCACTTCGCTGTCAGACTGCATGTTTACTTGTGGTTCCTAGAGTTTCCAAAAGCAGAATGGGAGGAAGATCTTTCAGTTATCAGGCTCCTCTCTTGTGGAACCAACTTCCAGTTTCTCTCCATAAGGCTGACACATTGTCCCGTTTTAAGACCGGGCTTAAGACTTTCTTTTTGATAAATCCTACAGTTAGGGTTGGCTTGGGTTTTGTTAGAACGAGGATCTGGCTGCGGGCCCCCGCTTGGACTCTAGGACCCGCCTCAAGCTCCACGTCGCTTCCCCTGGCTCGAACCTCCCTCAGAAGCGGTCACTCACACGAACAATAAATTAAGGAAACGTGAATTGTTTTATCAATCGTATTAAAATAAAGGCAGGAAAAGGTTACAGTTTACATCGCTGGCCTCTCCGGTACAATTCGACACAGGATCAGCACCCGGAAGGGCCGAGATGTTCCGTGGCATCATCACTTTATAGGCCCTAGACTCCTCCCTTCGCAGAAGGGGAGCTCAACCTGTCACGTGTATGAGGGGGCATGACAACGGATCTTATGTCAGTTGACATGTAGGGAAACATGAGACGGTGCTTCAAAAAGCCTTTCTACGTGATGTGGCAAACAAAATAAATATTCCTTGTCGGATATTGAATCCCTGGGAGACGTTTTTAGAGTTGCTGGCCCAGTTTAACGCAGTCAGAACCGGGTCATAATTTCATTATAATCCCGTCTCTGAGCAGATCAAAAAGCCTAGGACCAGTCTAGATAAAATATCTAACGGTTTCCTGTCCTACCTACTGCAGGCTTAGACTACTGGAGGACAAATTCATTCAACCTTTATTTTTACAGGTTAGTGTCATTGAGTCTTGAGGACTCATAATTATAAGAGACCTTTTTTAAACAAAGGACATAGATGAGGTACAGACAACAATAGACAAGCATATAAAAGCATACAAAATAAAAAGTAAATAGAAGAAATTATATAAATTTAGTAGCACGATGGCTCAGTGATTAGCACTGTTGCCTCACAGCAAAAAGGTCCTGGGTTCAATCCCCAGTTGGACCTGGGGGTCTTTCTGGGTGGAGTTTGCATGTTCTCTCTGTGCATGCGTGGGTTTTCTCTGGGTACTCCGGTTTCCTTCCACAGACAAAAAACATGCATGTTAGGCTGCCTTCAGGCAAAAGAGATCTGTGATCTCAATGGGATTTGCCTGGTTAAATAAAGGTTAATAAATAAATAAATAAATAAATAAAATGAAACAAAAGCAGTTACATTATAAAGTGATGTAAAATACTAAAAACAGGAACATGACTGTTCCTGTTTTTGATCCTTTTGTTTTGGAACCAAATGGACTTCATTTAAACGAATAGCTACAAATGAATTCAAATGAATAGTTTTTGTTTGTAATTATTTTATCTTAATATGTTTTTTTTTGTTGTTCTTTCCTCCTAACGACTGATCTGATCACCTCCATTCTGGACCTACCAACATTCTGTATCCGTTTTTCCTTCCTGTTCCTCTAAAACCCAGCCGGTCGAAGCAGACGGCCACTTGTCCTGAGTCTGGTTCTGGTTGAGGTTTCTTCGTGTTATGAGGGAGTTTTTCCTTTCCACTGTTGCCTTTGTACTTGCTCAGTATGGGAGACTATTAAATGAAGACTCAGTGCAATCTGCTGGCTACCTTAGATAAATGTTATTACTGCATTTTTATATTTATGAACGTTTCTGTTCAGTGCCCTGAGATGACTTCTTTTGTGACTTGGCGCTATATAAACCAACTAAATTGAATTGAATTAAAATATCTGAAAACAAATTTTAAGGGTGCTAATACAGCTACTTCCTAAAATACCAACATCCATCATTTGTTTTCTATGAAGCCCAACAGTAATTTGAGACTTAATTAAAGATAACAAAATTTAAATGTTTTTATGATAAAACTGTGTAAGAGAAGCAAGAACCAGTGGCTCACCATAGTAACTTCACTCTTTCAATTCTCACTTCCTGACAGAACTCATCATAGGACAGACAAACAGACAGACAGACAGACAGACAGACAGACAGACAGACAGACAGACAGACAGACAGACAGACAGACAGACAGACAGACATGCAGACTGAAAAGTAAACTTTGTGCAGAAGAAGACATGGCAGAAGCATCTGGTTTGCACACATAATTTTTTGTCTGGAGATACTGTATGTCAAGGTAAAAGACCAGACTTAGCTTTTTTTAAATTTTCTTCCTGGATTATTGAGCATGCATCAGGGTAAAAGACTTTACTTATATTTTTAAGAAGAAAACTCAGAGCTCAAATACAATGCGTGGGCAACTACACTGAGGAGATCTGAAATAAAATAATTATAAACCATATAGCAGTGACCGGACACTGTGTGACAAAAGGAAAAAAATGTCTACATTTTGTTGCATAAACTGATGAGAAGTATAAAGTTTGTGGGAATTAAAAAATTGCTAAATAGTGGGAAGGTTTAAAGAAAAGTTGGTGTGTGACAACATCACACATTCAAAATTGTACATTTTATTATAAATTCTCCAAAATTGATTAAAGCTGATCTTCAACTGGGTAAAAACTATAAAATGTATCAAAACCTCAGTTCATTCATGTAAAGTCTAATTTTTGGTGACTTGTAAACTTAGAATGATTTTTTCCACTGAGCTCCAAAAACAGCTGTTTTCTCACTTTTCCCACTAAAATCCCATTTTTCTTCACAGAATTTTTTTTTAACCTGTTTTTGCAAAAGTATTTGACCTACTAATTGTAAAAATGATTAAAATGAAAACAAAACAAAAAAGATAATTAGTAAAAAGGGTGCTTCTATGATTATGCATTGCGATACTTTAATATAAACTAAAAGCAGCAACGTTATCCGACTTTAACACTTTCGTCTCAGAAGAGCCCAAAGTTCAGAGTTCAGATGGTCAAAGGAATTGTTCATGATTTTTTTTTACGTAATCAGATGGTCAGAATGTTATTTCTTATTCTTTTAAATTTGCTTCAAAGAATTGTTTTATAAAACACATTAAAGCATAAAACTGACTTAAAACTGAATTAGTTAATGTCACCAAAAGATCTGAATAAAACTAAAAGACTTTGTTCCTGCTTATTGAGCACTTTTACAGTATAAAGAGATTTTCTGAGCTTGTCTTCTTTAGCTGTTTGTATCAAACCATGCAAAGTGTAATTATCTTAAATATGCAGTGTTAAACTTAATGGACAAAGATCTAGAAAATCCTCTTTGTATGAAATTGTATATGTCTTATCTCGCTTTGTTTGTATTAAATGCCACTCATACATTTGCATGTGCAAATTATCACAGCACAGTAACTACAGTGCACAACTTTGCCACACAAAAAGACATACTCATGCTTAAACAAGCATTCAACTTAGACTGAATGTGTGTGGGAGATGCTTCCTTTGGTTCTGCAAAAGCTCGGTCAAACCTCAGTGAAACTCGTCAGCAGCCCAAACTGCATCAGACGGTTGTCACATCATCCTCACAAACTGTGTGGAAACATTTTAAACCACAACTGTCTCGCACAGAAATAACTCAGTCGGCTTTGCAGCATGCATGCACATGACCTCGATGAGCTGTTGCACCTAATGTTTCTTCTTAAAAGGTCAACTCACCACAAGCTCATGACCGTGGAGAGCATTAGTACTTGCCTGCAGTTATTTTTACAACGGCAACATAAATATTTCAACTCTCACAACCCTCACTGCCAAGAAAACGTTAAATGTCATTAAAGCACTTGCAGCTCTACGCTACAGCATAAAATCAATGCAGTTTATGAGACATAAACATGCCACAGCATACCTCTTTGGGGGCCTCCGATTCAATAAAAACAGTATAAATATATTTGGCTTTGGACAGCAGCTTTGTTTCAGAATCAATGGTCTTGTATTCCTCACAGGCCAACCAGAACTCAATGTTTTCCTCACTGAACTCCATCCTGAGGAACTGAGAGAAGTTTTCCACCCCATCTGAGGAGAAAACAGAAAACAGGATGTTGGTGATTAAAATGACTCATACAGGTAATAAGAGATAATTAGAGCAACATTTGATTTATTTTGAATTAGTGTTCTGTGGAAGAGTTAGAGAAATGCTGTCTTTTTTTGTTGTTGATATAGACTTTAACTCTGGAAGGACTGACAATCTAACAGCTAGACTGTAGGTTTACAGAAAATGTATTGCTACCACCATAAAACAGCTCCAATCTATAAACTTCCAGTTCATGAAAATGTTATTTCATAGACCTTCATAGTACATTGTCAAAATGGCATTACACAGACATTTGCATGGATTACTGGGGTTTATTTACAAGCACATATTACACCTATAGCACTAACAGTTAAAGTCTGGGTCACGTCTTTTAGGGATTTTATAAAGTTTTGCACAAATATTGTATCATCC
>JBBPBX010018395.1:18736-31608 GCA_038048925.1 Garcialebias charrua | reverse complement strand
AGGGGTCACTGGTGCCCATATCCAGCCATCACTGTGCAAGAGGTGGGCCCTGGACAGGTCTCCTGTCCATCACAGGGACACAAAGAGACAAACGAGACAAACAACCATTCACTCTCTCACTCTCACCTCGAGACAGTTTAGAGTTACCGATCAGTCTAACATGCATGCTTTTGGTCTGTGGGAGGAAACTGGAGCACCCGGAAAAACCCACGCATGTACGGAGAGAACATGCAAACTCCACCCAGAAAGGCCCCCATAAGGCTAGTGAGGAAATGATCAATCGGCGATCTCTATTTGTCTCAAAAGTAAACACCCCTTGTCTTGAGCTGACTTCAGGGTGGACGCTTGAGCATGAAGTCTCAACCCTCTGCGGACAGTGCACACAGTTTCCGCACAGCTGACAGGACGCAGGAGTATACTGGGGGCTTAAGCCCCCAACTTGATGTGTGTGTGTGTTGGAGTTTTCCCCAGTAGACAAGAAGGTAGTTTTCCTGATCCTTTGGGTGGGGGGTTGTTTGTGCCTATCTGCCGAACAGCAGTTCAGAGTTTCCAGCCATCTAGTCCTTAGTGGGGGTACTGAAATGTGCTCCAGCTGGGGACTCCATTATTCTGCTGTGGGACTTCAAAGACCACGGGGTTAATGACAGTGTGACTTGGAGAGGCATGGGAGGAACAGCCTTTATGATATGAACTCGAGCAGTGTTTTTTTAATTTTTATTTGACTTCTGTGCTAGTCATAGCTTGTCCATCACGAACATCATATTCAAACAAAAGGGTGTCCATAAGTCCACTTGGCGCCAGGACACCTCAGGTCGTAGATCGACGATTGACTTTGTAGTTGTGTCATTTGATCTGTGGCTTGTTTCGGACCAGCTGCAAAACAAAACTGCTGGTTTTGGACACTCAAAGTTAAGAGAGGAGCTGAGTTGTCAAATGACATGATATATATGACCCTGTGTGTATAATTTCATTCTACCACATGTATCACATGCGATGCGAATGACAACAAAGAATATCTGTATCTGTATCTTTATATTCAACTTACAGCTCCAAGAGAACATTAACCGCATCCCATCTCAGGCAGGGGACATTGAATCTGAGTGGACATTGTTCCACACCTCTATTATTGAATGGCTGCCAGCTGTGGATGCAACATTGTCAGTGCTTCTCGCTGTGGCCATCCTCAAACTCGGTGGTGGACACCCCATGTTAGGGAGACTGTCAAGCTGAAGAATTTGTTCCATCAGGCCTTAGCTATTACAGCTTACACTTGCTGCCTGTTAATTTTAGTATTGACTAAACATTTATTGCATTGGTTTTTTGGGCCCTCCACGGCTGAGCACCAGACTGTCAGCAAGATGGTTTTGGTTCATGAACTAAGACAATTTCTCAGATCTTCTGGGTTCTCTCCTTTAGCTGCTCTACAGAGCAGAACAAGAACATTTGAAGATTCTGCTTTGAATCTTTGCACCGAGACTGTGGAACAGCCTTCCCGAGGCTCAGCAGTCCATGATGAGGACACTTTAAATGTAATAATAATAATAATGAATTCAATTTATAACGCACTTTTCATTAGTGAAAATCTCAAAGTGCTACACACATTGAATGCTACACACATTCATACACCGGTAGCGGCAGACTACCATGCAAGGTGCTTTCCAGTCCTACCGGGAGCAACTCGGGGTTAAGTGTCTTGCCCAAGGACACAACGACACATGGTGTGGGGAACCGGGATTCAAACCGCCAACCTTCCGATCGGGGGACGACTGCCATTACCACTACGCCACGGCCGCCCCAAATGTAGATTAAAAACCAATCTGTTTGGTTAAACATAGGGTAGTTTTCTCCTATATGACAGTTTTTTCTTTTTCTTTGCATTGCATTTGATTTGTTTGAAAAGTGATTAGGGTTGGGCATCGAGAATCGAGAATCGTTCGGAACCGGGACTAACTGTCCGGTTTTCCCGGAATCGTTCAAAATATTAATTGGCGATTCCAATGTTCGATGCTAGTTAGCCGACCGGAAGTAGCCACCAAAACCGAAGAAAAATCCACCGGAAGTGTGCACCCGTGATCAAAAGCGTGGCTTAACTTTAATAAAAATGACCAGTCAGGTCAGTGCAGCACTTGCAATAATTTTCGATCATGCAAAGGAGAGAAGTAAAATAGTGTCTCGTCTTTGACGCGTTCCACTGGATTATTTATTTTCGCTTCGTGTCCGACCGGAAGTAACAGATGGTCCGTCTGCAAAACGCTCCGCCGGACTTTTCGCTACGTTCTCCGGCTCCATCAGGCTCCATCAGGTAAATAAATTAAACTATAAACTACGTCTCATACCAACATTAAGGCAGCTAACAAGTTATACTCCACTTAAAGCGGCAAGTCAGCTCAAATACAAACACGATGCTAACGTTAGCTCGTATTGTTTTCTTAGACAAACGACCTGAAATGGCTCCATGGTGTTCACCAGTGTCCAAGGTAAGTGTGACTGAATGAAGAGTGCTACGGAACAGTTACAGCATATGTTGTGAAAAGGTTGCATCCCTTTTCAGATGTGGATTCAACTCCTGCCATGGATTGCACTTACATTGCACTCAGACACATCACTAGTTAAGCAAATCCAACACTTATTAACATTCTTAATCCATTTAAAGTTCTCTCAGTGTCTTTTAAAATGTTTTAATGTCTCTAGTTTTCATTATTATATAATTTCTATGTTCTCTTTCATTCCATTGTGAGTGAATGTCACAGTTTGAAGAATTATTGAATAGGTTAGTTAGGCAATAACAACAGAGCTAATAATTGTATACATTCTCAGTCTTAAAAATGATTTAATAATCTCTTTTTACTGATAATACTGATAAACCTGTTGTTTGTTTAGGAACCTCCCTGCAGTTTGTCCAGAAAGTCTCCACTGGAGGAGCTTTTTGCTGAAGAAGAGGCACAACATAATGTCACAGCTCCATGTCCATGAAGAAGCAAATGGAGAGAGGGCTGCAGATACCAGGACATCCCACCAGCTGTTCTGTCTGAGGATCCTGCTGCTGCTGGAGGAACCAGGTTAGCCCATCAGTGGGAGCTCAGTAACATGACTGCAGCATCAGACACTGGACAATATTATATGTACTGTATACTGTAATAATAATAATACAGTATATGTTGGTGAGTCCTCTATGATGGCTCTAATCTGCCCTATGAGAAATTCATAGTAAATTTAACAAAAAGGAAAAAGTTCATAGCATTAAATTCAAACAGAAGTTCAAATTATTTCATCCTGAAAGAACTTTGGCTAACTACTGTAGCTCATTTATAACATGGAGTTAAACTCAAAGCAGTCTCCTCAGATAAATAGTGTTACCATTATTTTTATATTAAAGTTTCTGTTAACTTATTATTTTTATATTAAAGTTTCTGTTAACTTATTATTTTTATATTAAAGTTTCTGTTAACTTATTATTTTTATATTTGATTGTTTCTGTTCAGTGCCCTGAGACAACTTCTGTTGTGACTTGGAGCTATAGAGTATAAATAAACTGAACTGAATTGAATTGACATGTCTTTTTTTTTAACCCCGCCTGCAAAAAGAATCGGAATCGAGAATCAAAAGAATCGGAATCGAAACGAAGAATCGGAATCGGAACCGGAATCGCTCAAATTCAAACGATGCCCAACCCTAAAAGTGATATAGAGAAAATATTCACCAATAGAGTGAAACAAATTGCATAATGTTGCATTTCATTTGCAGTTACATACAGGTGCTTCTAAAAATTCAAACATTGTGAAAAAGTTTAATTATTTGTCAACCATTTCAGAAAGAGAAACTCATCCTACAGATTCATTACACACAGAGTCACAAATCCTTTATTTCTTGTCATTTTGATGATTATAGCTTACAAATAACAATAAATAGGATTGTGGAATGGTTTGGATGATAACATTAAAAATGCTAGATCACTGTACTGTATACATTTAAGGGACTGATAAAGACGAGTTTCTTGAAATAATATGGAAATCGTTAATATAAATCTACTTAAGTTGTTGTCTGATTTGATTTAGACGCTTGAGTTTTTATGTTTTTAATTTAGCTAGATTGTTATTGTCTTTGTGAATTACATTTTAATTTAAATTTTGTAAAAATATTTTGATTTTTGATTTGATTTACATTAGAATTAAGTAAAAAGGGGCAGTTTTCATAAGACTAGTTCTTCTTCTGCCACCTTTCATTTTATTTTATTTACATTTTTATTATATATATATACACAGGTAGTCCTCGGGTTACGACGGTCTCGAGTTACGACGTTTCGTGGTTACGACGCATCTCCCATAAAAAAAATAAAAAAAAAAATTTGAAAATTTTATTTTGAAAAGCCGAGTTCCGGTTTTACTTCCGGTTTGACGGCAGAAGCAGAGCTTGACGGCAGAAACAGCGGAGGAGCAACGAGCTAACATGCTAACAGACCTTACTGTAAACGCTCTGGACCGCGCGAAGCAGTGGAAAAGTACAGGCAGCCTCAGATCTTGGAGGAGCAACGAGCTAACATGCTAACAGACGGAGGAAGGCTTCACCAGCTCCCAGTAGGAAATTAACTCTTTTTTTCCCTTCATTATGGCTCCAAATGTATGTTTTTTTTTTAAATAATTATGTAGGGTACTGTGTTAGGATAGGCTAAGTGCTTGGTAAAATGCAGTACTGTATGTAGGGACTCGTCATAAGCGCAGAGGTGACAGGGCGTTCTCTGTAGCAGGCCCAAGACTCTGGAATGAGTTGCCGCTGCTCGTCAGACAAATCCCGTTTGAAGACCCACAACTACTCTGTTGATTTCAACACCAGCTGATTTCGTATATTTGGTCGTTTTATTTATGATCTGCAATGTTTTTATGTCTTTTGTTTTGTACTTCATTGTGTGTGTTGCCTGCCTGTTGTTTGTTTGTTTGTTCAGCACTTTGGTTCGGCCTTATTCCTGTTTAAAGTGCTTTATAAATAAACTGGTATGGTATGGTATGGTATAAGGTGCAGTTGTACACATGTTACGACACGTCGAAATTCGGTTTACGATGGCGCGTAGGAACAGAGCATCAACCAGGACATTTTAGAGACTTCGTGCTTCCTTCGACTGATGATCTTCATGGAGATGCTGATTTAATTTTCCAGCAGGACTCAGCTCCTGCCTACACTGACAACGGTACCAGAAGCTGGCTGTGGAACATCCTCATTTTTGGAGACAGTGATTTTTTAAATGTATGTACTTTGTATTAACTGTAAGCCATAATAATAAATAATAATAATAAAGTGCTATGTGTTGTCATCTTTGTATGTTCCCATACAAAGATGAAATTAGTTCACTGCATTTAACCCATCACACCTGGGATACACCCAGGTGGAGCAGTGGGCAGCTATGTAAGCTGCCCTGGGAGCAATTAGGGAGTGGGTGTCCTGCTCAGAGACACCACGAGATGTGCAATGACCGGGGATCAAGCACAGGACCTTCAGGTCCCGAGTCGGCTGCCCTCACACCATCTCAGCCCTAATATTAGGGGCCAAGATGATCATCAAATATACAAGAAATAAAGGCTTTGAAATATTTCAGTCATGTGTAACGAACATAATACAGTATAATGTAATATATTACTTTAACTTAGCAAGACGGCACAGTGGTTAGCACTGTTGCCTCACAGCAAGAAGGTCTTGGGTTCAATCACCAGTTGTATCTGGGTCTTTCTGTGTGGAGTTTGCATGTTCTTGTGCTTGTGTGGGTTTCCTCCCACAGACCAAAAACATGCATGTTAGGCTGCCTTCATGCCCAGCCTCCCTTGCAAAACAGATCTGATCTCAATGGGATTTGCCTGGTTAAATAAAGGTTAATAAACATAATAAAATAAACTATCTGAAATGGTTGATAAATGGATTTTACATTTTCACAATTTAATTTTTAAATGCACCTGTACATATGCACATATGTTGTCAGTATTCCACTTCAGTGTAATTTTAAGTGAAATTTAATGTACATTTTTGCAGGTTTGACTCCAACTAGTCACAGCCCATTAAGATCCTTGAGTGAGATTTAGATTTGATTCTACTTTACAATAAAATTATGTCCACATACAGCCAAATTTTGTAAAAATGGACAAGTTGTACGTTGTATATGTTATAGCAAAACTACAGAATCAAATCAAATTTACTACAAATTCAAAACTGTCATTGGCCAAAGTGCTGTACACAAAACTGTTATTAAAAAGACAAAACAGGACACAAGAGAACATTAAAAATAAGAACACATGATTAAAAACATAAAACCATTAAAATTATGCAAACTCTCCTGCTGTAATAAAAAGCAGTGTGTACAAATGTGTTTCAGAAGGAGACGTAAAAACACCAGTTTTAGCCTACGAAAGGACAACTGGTTCCACAATGTAGGAGCTGATTTGAATTGAAAAGACCAGACAGACCTTGTGGGGAATGGTGGCACAGAGGTTGGAGGGGGTGGGCCCGTGATCGGAGGGTCACTGGTTAACTCTCAATTACACTCCCGGCCCTGACCGACAACATCAAAATGTGGGTGGAAAAGATGAAACACCCACAACTGCCTCCACCATCATTTGCCCCACTCTGGAGCAAGGCCCTTAACACCCACAGCTGCAGCCCACTGCTTCACATGTGCACAATGGAAAAAATGCAGATAATTAATTTCCCCATTGGGGATTAATAGAGTCCAATAATAATAATAAAAAAAAGACTATCTAAAATCCTAATCACTTTGTGGACCTACCTGGACCTTGGGACAACTAAAGACCCTTTCACGTCTATAGATCAGCCTAGAAGCCTTGCAACAATCAAATCATGCCCCTTTTCCACCACTCTTACTCAACCCCACCCGCTCAGCTCGACAGGGTAAGAGCGCTATTCCAACAGTACTTTTTAGCTAATTCCAGGCTGATTCGGCCCCTATTTTGTCCCTGCTTCTCTGGTGGGACCGTTCGAGCTGAGTCGGCACCTAAACGTGATGTCAGAACACTGTCGGTCACTGATTGGTCAGGGGGAGGAGTCACTGAGAAACTTTTCACCAATCCGCCATTTGCAATCTCTTGGAACTCGGAGCAGCAGCTGGATCTATTTTTAAGATTGTAAAAACAATAATGACAACACCTGTTTATTTCTGAAGTCCAGGCATTTTTTTTTTGTGTGTGTTTGGTGACCAACGACAAAATTTGAGCGAGCCGATTCACTGCGGAGGATAATACGAGCTGCTGACCCGTTGAAGCACGCGAGGCCGGAACTCGGCCTCGTGTGTTCACAAAGGCTGGATTCTGAGCCCTGGCAGACTGGGACGGAGGGTGAAAACATTTAAAAAATAAAAAAAAACTTTAAAAAAAAATTATTTTTAATCAGTGAAGATTAAAAATAAATAAACTGTGCCAGCTTTTTTCATGAAATCCTGTTTTCACTTTGACTTTATTAAATAACCTGTTAATTAAAGTTAACTCAGTTGAAAAATCATAAAATGACAAAATTATTATCAGGAATATTTCCCTCAAACATGTTTAAAGATGACCCTTTAGTTAAACTTTATTCTAACCCACAGATGTACAAATCACAAAACTGGAATGAAACTTTAAATCAAAGTTAAAATAAAATAAATCTGTATACAAGAAACAAAACCACATATCTAAACTGAGCAATAAAAGTAGACACAATAAGTGCAACTACATCAAATGATGAAGAAAAATATGGAATTTTAAATACAGACATTTCTGTAGAATCTGGTTCATCAGATTTATTTCAGTTTATGAAGCACCAAGCACAATAGAATTCGTCTCAGGGCACTGTAAAGAAATATTCATATAAAATAAATTAACAGAAACATTCATGATTAAAACTTATAATTTACAAATATTTATCTGAGGAGCAGACTGCTTTGAGTTTAACTCATTGCAGAACTCTCACTCGGTGAACTACAGTTCATTAAAAGTTCATTAGCAGGATTTTGTATTTTGGACACGCTCCAGAACCTGTCCTGAAGTGCAGGTGCAAACCCAGGCTGAGCTGAGCAGGAGTGAGCAGAGTAAGTCTCAGGAGGCGTGGTGGAAAAGTGTCATTACTGATCCTCTCTGTGGACCAGGAGCTAGAGACTACTAACAAGTAATCATTGATCTAAGGAAGGGCTATTCAACTGGTGGCCTGTGGAATGGTGACTTCAATGACCCACGTCATTAAAAAAATAATAATAATTTGGGGGTTCTGGGTCTGGTTTATTGCATTTATGATTCAATGCAACAAAATAACTAAATTTAAAAGGCTATAGATCATTATAATACCGTACTTGGTTTATTTACATAATTACTTTAATCGCTAGATGTCTGGCCCCCGAGCTGCTGGCTTTCAGTAACTGTGGCCCCCTGAGCAATTTAGTTGAATAGTCATGATCTAAGGGATATGGAGGGCACAAAAGAATGCAGGAGGTCAAACAGGTCCACAGGAGCTTGTCCATTCAGGGCATCAGGTTATATATTAAAATAAAAAAACATAAAGACTGTTAAACATAACATAAAGACAATTCTAAAATGATCAGGAAGCCAAAAAAGGGAAGCAGCACTGGGTTAAAATGTTCGTGCTTCTCTGTTTGTGTTAAAAGACAAGCTGCAGTGTTCTGAACCAACTGCTGTAAGAGGCTGGCCTTGCTAACTCCAACATATAGAATGGCATAATATTCAAAATTCAAACCATTTCCAAAATAATGAATACGTTTCTATTGTTTAAATGTTCACATAAAGTCTAGCTTTTTTTGATAAGGAGGAAGTTGCAGAGTTTCTGTATTATTCTCAGCTCTGACAAACATTACAAAAATGCACCAGACCTCTTCCTGCAATCTCTATTTTCTATTTACTGCTCCCAGCACCGTGCTGCAATCTATACCTCTAATGCAGAAAACGCTCTGATAAGTTTAGAACAGCAGTTCAAACATTTGCCCGTGATCCTCAGTCATCCAGGATTTGAAAAAACAAAGATAAAAAACAATATGATTTGTGTTTTTTGATTTAACAATTTAAACATAACATCATTGAAAAGTTCAAGACAGCAATCTGACCTGCGTGCTTCAAGAGTTCTTCAAAGGAATCGCTCCACTGTAAGGCCGCCTCCACTGAGATGCTGCAAATGGCAAAGAATAAATGGAAAATCGAACATGCTGGAAGATTTACTGGAAGATTATTATTGTTTAAACTGATTGTTTGAAAAAAAGGGGCAGATATAATAAGATTTTTTCTTCTTTCTGCTACCTTTCATTTTTTGTATAGGCTATATATATTTTGTACATTATCATTTATGGGATTGTCTTGTATTGTGTTTTTTTGTATAAAAAAAAGAACAAATTTAATAAACATAAACATGCAGTGAGATTCTCCATAATGATGCAGCTAACAGTGCTTAGGCTTCTAGAGAAAGGTCTGAATGTCAGGTCTCTGTGTGTGTTTAATGAGTAATAGAGTGTCCTGGGATCAGGTTAAAAAATAATCTTGCTTGTCTAAAATAATAGTAGCTCAATATGAACAATAATAGATTGGGCCTTACTTGCTTGATGTTGTATTTGTCTTTTTGTGGGGGCTGACGTTTTCATGGGAGCCCGACTTGGTGAGAAAAAGGCTGAGTCGGCTTTTCCTCTCCTTGTCTTTCTGTCTGCAAACAAGAAAGAAAATATATCACCTTCTACTGTCTGATCTGCTGTTGTGGCACTATTTACCAAATCAGCAACTCATCACAGTCTTTTCCTCTTCTCAGACATTTTGTGGTGGCAGCGCACAATAAATTACACATCTGTGTTCAAACATGAATTGAAAAGCAAGTAATCCAACATCTTCTGACACATCTCATCTGCAAAAGTTTCAGAGTTGATTAAAAAGAAAGCTGCCATTTTTTTGCTGCTTATATTCTTAACAGCTGTAGTTGTCACATCTTTGACCAGAGCTTTAAAAAATGTATATATGTATATGCATACATGAATAAAGTCACTCAATTGAAAGGAATCAATCTTAAATATCTGATAAAATGTGTGTTCATACACCAACCTGCTGCTGTTTTCCTTCATCGCTGGTGTCTGCAAGTTCCCTACAGCAAACATTTTGAAATATGCTTCCTCCTTTGGGGCCATGTAGTTAAATTGAGGAAATAGAAAGAGAAGCGTTTCCATGCTGTTCTCTGAGTGTCTGGTGCACAAAGCGGCAGGCCACAAATAGTGCTCCGAAAAGCTGTTTAACCCATGACTTGACAAACCACCTCATCTTTTATAAACCCTGCTCACATTTCATTTCTCATACCTGCTCCACTTCCTGTAATGGTGTAACAGCTTCATCTGTGACACAGAAAACCCCTGTGGGTTGAACATCCTGTCAACAGTTTGCATGAAGTTAGGAGGTAAAACAACCTGTCTGTCTCATCTGTTGGGGTGTTTTATTTTGGATCTCATGGTGGTAGTTCTTGTTTCGGTTTTGTGCTGACTCCTTTTTGTAAAATTTAGCAGAAAACAAATACCGTGTTTTCCGGCCTTTAAGTCACTCCGCTCCATATGTCGCATTGGTCCAATATGTCCAATAAATTGGAAAAACCCATAAACGTGTCGCACCTCCTTATACGTTGCATTTATTATGCGTCACGGCTGACGCGTCGCCTATCTTACGCGTCACCGCTAACAATCCAGAAATGTGGGCCGGTGTTTTGCCCTGCTGCAAATGGCGGCCACAGGAGCATGCACGAAAGGACTTTAACAAGATCAACACGATAAAAACAATTACCGGTATTTGTTTGCTGAAAATTATAGCAAAGATGTGTCTTAGCTTTAACCTTTCCTTAATAAATGCACGTAATTGTCAAATCAGCTGGATTAAATGGTAAATGGAGCTTATTTATATAGCGCTTTCCAGCCCCCTGTGAGGAGCCCCAAAGCGCTTTACAATACCAGCCATCCACCCATTCATTCAGACATTCATACACCGGTAGTGGTAGCCTGCCTTGCAAGGCGCCATCCAGACCTACCGGGAGCAACTCGGGGTTAAGTGTCTTGCCCAGGGACACAACGACACATGGTGGGCGGACGTGGGATTCGAACCTCCAACCTTCCGATCGGGGGTCGACTGCCATTACCACTGTGCCACGGCCGCCCCAAAAGGTAGTTTCGCTACGTGCACACTCACGGCTGGGGCCGATGCATTTCTTAAAAATTTAGCAAGATAAACACTTAACACTGAGCTTAACCGTTCCTTAAAGACCGTGTAAAGTGAATTTCAACATTTTCTTCAATAAACATTATAAATGTCGTAATTGTAATCTTGTAAATGAGTAAAAAGTCTCAAAATTGTAGCTCAATTAATTTTGGAGTTATAGATCAAACTGTGTATAAACACATTTCTCTTTCAGGATTTTTTAGGCGTGGTTTAAATGTGACCGCGTTTCGTCACGCGGTCACAAGCCCCACCCCCTGCAGCTCCAGCCGTTATAAATGCGTTCTTCGGTGGAGCCGTTCACTCGCTACCGACCGTCTCCCTCCAGTACTGGCGTGCTGCTGGAGCGACCACATGCCACCTGCACCTCCGCGCACCTCGCCCCCCCCCCCCCGCGCGCGCGCGCGTGTGTGGCGATCAGACCCCGCATGCATGTGACCGGGTCGCGCGCGCGCGTGTGTGTGTGTGTGAGAGGCGATCAGACCCCGCATGCGATGTGACCGGGTCGCGCGCGCGCGTGTGCGTGTGTGTGAGAGGCGATCAGACCCCGCATGCGATGTGACCGGGTCGGACCGCGAGTCCGCTCATCTTCTAAAATAGCGCTGATTATAACAGCGGAGTTATGTGTCCTCAACTTTAAAAACATAACCAGAGTTGTTAGTGCACTAAAAACAGCGTAACTCTTGGAAAAAGGAGCTGATGGAAGCCAGAACTCAGATAAAAACGGAGCAGGTGGATCTCTGCTTCCCCCGTATGCCTCCCCACACAGCTCAGCTCTGAAGGGGGCTGGACACGGCGCAGTACTGCGCTGAAACCACGCCCACGCACTGACACGCCCCTAGCGTTCCAGGGCAAGTCAAAATCATGTTTTTTCATGATTTTTGACACTTAATTTTATAAGGAAAACAATGTTTTTAATCAGTCAGATTTATATGGGTGATTAATAACACATATTTATGCCATGTGACAAACTAAAAACACAAATTTAATTTCACTTTACACGGTCTTTAATAAATTCACGTAATGGTCAAATCAGCTGGATTTAAATTGTTTCGCTTTGACGGTCTTCCAAACGGTTGTGCACGCTGCGAAAATAAATTATAAATAAATCAAAATTTCGCTCAACCATCTCCTATAGCTAAACAGTTGTAAATGTCCATCCAGTGAGTACTTTCTGTAAGTTTAATCAAAATCTGTCCTGTGGTTCATGAGCTATTTTGCTAACAAACACTGAGGTAACAGTAGTTCAGACCTCCAGAGAGCAGGAGGCCGTGCTGCGGCAGAGTGAGTCCGAGCAGAGGAGGCTGCTGTCGGACACATGAGCTGGGAACGGTCGTGGACCCTAGCGGCTGAAAGTGGTACTGCTCCATTTTATTCCATCAGAATGAATGGAAACTGTCATATCTCAGCCAAATAATGGTCTAAAAATATGGGGAAAAATCCATAAATATGTCGCTTCGCCCCATAAGTTGCAAGACATGAAAATTAGTTAAAAAATGTAACTTATAGGCCGGGAAATACGGTAGTTGTGCTTCTTTGCTGTATCAGTGCCTCCAAATCTGTCTGTCTGTCTGTCTGTCTGTCTGTCTGTCTGTCTGTCTGTCTGTCTGTCTGTCTGTCTGTCTGTCTGTCTGTCAGTCAGTCATATTATATATATATATGTAT